>CM034301.1:52176062-52370339 GCA_019925795.1 Dendrobium chrysotoxum
TCCGTCCATCTCTGGACTTCCACCCATCACCGACTTGTGCTCGTCGTCGACTTTCGTCGGATTTCTACTAGACCTCGGACTTCTGCTCGTCGTCGTACTTTCATCGGACTTCTACCCAATGTATTTCTATACCCATCGCGGCGGACTTTTGTCAGATTTCTACCCGACGTTGAACTTTCGTCCATCTCCAGACTTTTTCTCATCCTCGGACTTCTGCCTGTCATCGGACTTTTACCCGACGCTGAACTTCCGTCCATTTCCGGACTTCCTCCCATCATCGGACTTCTACACATCGCCGAACTTTTGTCGGACTTCTACCCGACGTAGGACTTTTGCCCGTTGTCAGACTTCTGCCCATCGCCGGACTTTCATCAGACTTCTATCGGACACTAAACTTCCACCCGTTGCCGGACTTTTGTCCATCACCGAACTTCCACCAGTCGTCGGACTTTCTTCGGACTTCTACCCGATGCCCGACTTCCATCAGTCGCCAGACCTCTACCCTTTGCCAGACTTTTATCGGACTTCTACCCGATACCGGACTTCTACCCGTTGTCAGATTTTTTCCCCACACCGGACTTCTGCCCGTCAATGGTCTTTCTGACCTCTGTCGCCCGCCGATAATGGTCCTTTTGACCTCCATCACCCGCCAACTAAGGTCCTTCCGACCTCTGTAGCCAGACAACAGTCTTTCTGAACTCCGTCGCCTGCCGACTACGGTCCTTCCGACCTCTATTGCCCGCCGACTATGGTCCTTCTGATCTCCGTCGCCAGACAACGGTGCTTCCGACCTCCATCGCCCACCGACTACGGTCCTTCCGACCTCCATCGCCAGACAATGGTCTTTCCGATCTCTATCACCCACCAATTATGGTCCTTCTGACCATATGTACAGGTTAAGTATTGATTTTTCCAATTCCCACCATGTAATGTACTCTATATGTTGTATATTTATTACATCAAGCAAGGCCTTCCCCCCAAGAAATGGCCCCATTTGTAATCAATTGCAAATACTAGTGGATTTATTCAAACTGGGCCAGGCCCCGTGATTTTTCCCCTTTTCAGGATTTTTCACATAAAAATATTGTGTCTCTAATAAATACTACACCATCTTTTTTTATCTTATTATGTGCTGGATCTTTGTACAAAGCTAAGACATTAAACTTTATACTTCTCTACCACCGTAAATATTCTAGGACGCAAAGATAAAAAAAGTTATTATAATTGAGTAGGAAACACATTTGAATTCCAGCATATTTTTAGTAATAAAACAAAATTATGATCTTAAAGGGCCAATCATTAATATTTTCATATCCATGTTATTTTACACTATCAATAATAAGGCTTTGTTTGGTACAGCTTTTAAGAAATATTTGTATTAAAAATTGTTTTAAAAAAATAGTAAAAAAATATCTCAAAATGAAGCCTAAGCCTTCATTTAGGGTAATTTTATTTCTACTTTCTAAAACAACTTTTTAGTACAAATATTTCTTGAGAGGCTGTTCACATCAATGTCCTGGGCACGATTGAAGCAAGATAGTCCATTTATCATGATCTATTAACAGGTCCGATAGAAGTCCTTTAATATTGAGGATAACTTTATTGCAACATCAAGCAGATATTATTTTATCTCCTCTCAGCATCAGCCATTGCTATATTAATTCCCTAGGATGTAGATTTGGACTAGGGGGCAGCGTTGGTTGCCATCTCAAAAATGTTTGTGGTCAAGCATGTCCCTCCAATATTCTATTGGTAACCTTCTATCATAAAGCTTCTCACAATACAAGAAGGCTTCAAGTGAAGCTTAATATCTACACAGTTCTGGCTTGCTGGACTTCTACTCCTTGGGCAAGTTACAGTCTCAACCTCAAAAAAATAGTAACGGTCTAAAAATAGATCATTTATTCACCTTTGATTCAAGATACACGTGGCATATACAAGTTAACATTGTCGAGCAATGTTTTGACAAACAACCTCGAATTGGTCAAACATCCTTAGTTGATTCTCTCAGCCTCTTTCACACGGGTTAATGTCATCGAGTAATGCTCTGACAAATAACTTCGAATAGGTCAAACATCCCTTATAATTTTTTTTTGAACTTTTTCAATGTAAGATAATGACATCAATCATTTCTCTAACAAATAATCCTAGGAAGGTACACCCATACGGTAGCCTCGAAAGAAAATTAGTAGTGGACAGGATCCTTACTAAAAGACTCTATGAGTGCAATTGGTCGATAGGACCACCACTCATTTAAAAATTTTATAAGGTAAAAGCCTCCGAATATATATATATTTTTGAATCATCAATATTAAAAGTTGTAGGAGTAAATCCCTCTAATCAAGTTGTTTTAACTAGGGGAAATTCACAAATAAAAAAACATTCTTACATGAATATGGGGTTTTCATTACTTCAAAAATAAAAATCAAACTCATATGAACGTCTCAAAGCCATATATAACATCTTTGAATTTACTGAGGTCATCATAATAAAATTCTACATTAGATTCGAAAGTACAGTTATTTTCATCAGAAGTTGAAATTAATATTACATGAAAAGTGAAGTGCTTTCATCAACATCATCTCTTGCACAATAATAAATCATGGTGGAGGAGCACATGCCCAATCAGACTTTTCTATGGCAATAATTAGTTCATCACAAAACTCTTTACAAATAAATCGCCAGACCATCATGCATTCACTTAATTGGCAATATGAGTGTGTTGTTAGACTGTTGTGGTCGACATTGTATTTGATCCCCTTATTCAGGATATTCGCCTTTCTGCCTCTAACAACATATTATCTCCAACAAAATGAATCTCGATTATCGCCTTCAGCTCACTGCCCGAATGCCACTAACACCTAATTATCTATGTTAGGCTTTCATGAGCATATTACCTGACACCTCGTATCAAAGAATCAATTTGAGATTTATGGATTTCTTCCCGATTATCAATCATTGTCGAACTTCTGCTCATGTGCTGAAGGTCACCAGTTCTTCTCCCAGATACCACTACTGTTAGATCTATTTAGTATAGGTGGTGGTTGATCTTTTTTTGTCATAGATAATCTGAGGGAAGAATGATCTCTCATCATCAAACTTCTTCTACACAAAGAGGGTCATTGAAGCTTGATATGGGATATTGTCTATCTTAGACAATATCCCATATACAGAGGATAAGGAGAAAAAAGGAAAGATAAATTCTTTCTATGCAAAGAGGAGCACTAAAACATGATAAGGGATATCGTCTATCCAAGACAGTGAAATGGATCTAATGTAAGAAAAAAAGGAGAGAAGAAGAGTTGTGCTCTTCCCCTACCCTCAAGGGGGTATTTATAGGTGGAAGGAAAGAAGAGGAATATTCTGGGAGAATAATAATATTACAAAAAATTTTTTAGAAAATTTCAAGTTAGATCTCTTCCCGACCACCGACCATCGCCAGACTCTGACCACCGATCATCGTTGGACTTCCAGCTATTCATTGGTTGTTGTTGGATCTTTTCCCAAAAATCAAATATTTTCAGACATCTGCCCAATGACTGATTAATATTGATTCTCCAGTCATCGCTAGCCATTGATGGAACATTCTCTGCTTTTCAATCCAAATTGAGGGGACCAATCTTTAGAAGTTTAAAAATCTCTTCAACATATTGTCTTCTCCTTAATCATGATTTAAGGAATGCGTTGACATCGTCCAACAATGATCCTTCTGACCTCTGTTGCTCGCCAATTACGATCCATTCGATCATCACCCGACTACAGTCCTTCCGGCCTCTTTCGCCCCCTGACTACGGTCCCTCTGACCTTCGTCGTCCGTCGTCTATCATCCATCGACTACGATCCACTCCAACCTCCGTCGCCTGTCGACTGCGATCCACTCCAACCTCCGTCGCCCGTCGATATGGTCCACTCTAACCACCGTCGTCCAACTACGACTCTTCTGACATCTGTCACTTGTCGACTACGATCTTTCTGATCTTCGTCGCCTGACTATGACCCTACTAATCAAATGACCAGACCAGCATTCTCTTGAGACTAGTTTTCATTTTATTCTCTCTCTACAATGTATATTTGAGCCAACGCCATCCTTCTAGGAGGGGCATTATTTGTAATCAACCACCAAGACTAATTAATTCATTTCGACGGGGCAAGAACCTGTGATTTTTCTCCATTTTCAGGGCTTTCATGAAAAAATTTTGGTGTCTCATATGAACGCTGCACCCTTCTATTTTTATCTATATTTGTGTTGTATCTTCGTACAAAGTTTGGATGCTAAACCCTATGTCTCTCTACCGCCGCGAATGTTCCAGTCCGCAAAAACTTTAGTTTATTTTTCTTCTTCCTTAAGTTTTAACGTTTAGCAAAAGAATTCAAGTTTGATGAGTTTGTGATGGTATTTGACTATTTCAATTATTTATTTATTTATTTATTTATTTTCTTCTTCTCTTGATTAATTTGCTCAAATCACTAAAAAAAATTGTATTTTCTTGAACGAAATAGCAAGTTTGTGACATAGCTATATATTTTTTGGTAATATAATTTATAGTATTTATCTTTGGCAAGTCTTGTGACATATTCTTGGCTTTCATAGCTACCGAGCTTGATGATCTGAACTGTACCGTAATGAGATTAAGGATTTGTTTAGGATGGTGCAACATTGGATAAGGTTAGTTCCACAAATTCTTGTGGAGAAAACAACTTCATTATTATGATCGTAAAAAATAACTTTTCAATTTTCACTATATCAATTTTTAAAAAGCAACGAGAATGCATGAAAAATATAACTGCCAAGTAAAATTGTTTTTGTTATCTGCAAAATAAAGTTGTTAAAAATTTGTCACAAATAGGCCCTAACTTGAATATTTCATGGACATATGCATGCTTAAAATCCATATCCCTCTCCTATCAATGGATTTGCTTTGCTCGTGCCTATGAATTTGAATAAATATTTAAAAAATATTCAGTCAGATTATTCTAACATAAATTATAATAATATGAATTTTAAAATTATTATTTTTATTTTAATAATAATATTGAATGAAAATTTTTATATTACAATAATTTGAAAATAAAATTCAATAAAACTTAAATTTATTCTATTATAATTTATAATAAAATAATTTGATATAATATTTTCTCATATTAATTTATAAAAAAATTATTAGCTATTTGAGTTGTCTTTCATTGACCAATGTCCCCTTTTAAAAAAGAACCTAAAAACTCTCGGTATCATTGCTTTTATTATAATTATAATTATATATGATTGATGAAATATAGGTCCATGATGAAAGGATGGCTAAAGAATATGATTTAGAGCTAGTTAAGGCTTCATTTGGAACGATTTTCATATTACTTAAAAGTTGTTTTATTAAGCAATAAAAAGTTGACGGCTTTCTTACTGCTTCTTAGAGCAGCTTTGTAGTACAAAAATTTTAATTTTTGTATAAAAAAATTACTTTAAGAAGCAGTAAAAAAGTCATCCCAAACGAAGCCTAATTCTAAAAATTAGCCTTAGAGGAGGACAAGCTAACGAGCTTATCTAAATAGATGAAAAGGGTGCATGTGGAGAGTTTTGCACATGATCTGAATGATAATAAGAATAATTTTAATGTTTTCGGGCTATGTCAATCATAATACAATATGAAAATAATGCATAGTGGCGTTAGGATGATTTTTATGAGAAGACCCATTGTGAAATTATGACTATGATAATAAAATTATATTATATGAAAGATTGTTAAGTCAATCATTAACTGTATGACATGAATGGTTTATCTATATAGTGATAAAAATAATTACTAATTAAATGTATATAAAATGAATTATTAATACATCATAAATATTCATTATATTTATATAATATAACGTATAATATGAATCATATTACATGATTACATTATTCATATAATCTCCTGATTATAACAAGCAAATACTATTTATTTTTCTTTGAGCCATCGGGATATATCATTAAGGATTTGAAGATAAATCAAATTCTTCTCAAAGGTTCCTTTCATAATGGCCTTTTATCAAAGTCGATCGACATCAAGGCCCCCACCCAAAATCGCTGAATAAGTTATGCAGACTCCCTCCACAAGTTTTGCTCTTTGGCATCAACATTTGGGGCATCCATTTACATCCACCTTTGTGTTTTGGCAAAGTTTATTCCAAAATTAGTTAGTCCTTGAACAACTATTTTTTGTAATGCTTGTTCGCAAGCTAAAAGCAATAGAATCCCATCTTTTATTTCTATTTCTCATTGGTTAATAATACTCAAGATTGTTCACACTCGTATATGAGGCCCGTCAGATTTCCGGGTCAACCTGAACCTGACCCGTTTTTTCAAACGGGTCGAATCCGGGAACCCGAACCCAACCCGTTTTGAAATCAAGTAGGGTCTAACCTAAAATTTTCGGGTTAGGCTCGAGTCGGGTTTTTATGTCGTGTCAAATATTCCTTATGTATTTCTTAGATATACATTCAATCCAAAGGTTTCAAATACTACAATTTAGTCACTGCCACTGTTCATAATATGTTTGTTGCGGACTAGAATATACGCGGCGATAGAGTTAAAAACTTCCGTCTCGGCGTTGTACGGATATCTAGCACACAAACAGAGGAGAAATAACAACACCAGGATTTTTACATGGAAAACCTTGAAAGGGAAAAAATCACGGGGCCACGTCCAGTTGAAAGAGTTCCACTAGTAATTGCTTGGAATACAAGAGGCTGAATCGTTCTTAAAATTTAGGACGATCAGATTACAATGAATCTCTGTAGGATTGAAAATCAGTTACAATGTCAAGCAGAGTTCCAGCGTCACTTAGAGATCGGGCAGAATGTTGACGTCCTTCGAAGGTTGGGTAGAATTCCGGCATCGGACAGAATTCTGGTTTCACTTGGGAAAATTCCGGCGTCACTCGGGCGTCGGGCAGAATTCTGGCAGTAGTCGAGGAGGAGTTATTCCCTCATATTCCCTCTCTTCTTCTTCTTCTCTTCTCTTGCTTGGGTCCCCCTCTCATAAGAAATGAGGGGCTATTTATAGTTTTTTGAGGATGGCATGATCTGTAAATAGATGAGAGATCAGGGCAAATATGGAGTTGTTCGAATGGACGGCTGATATTGAATCCTTTGATCATGGACCGTTTATAAGACATTTGAAGGTCTTGATGATATCGAAATTCAACGATCTTAGGCTTGTTGGATTTGTCTCGTCGAGCCGCTCGATTCGACTATAAGCTTGTCATGTTTGGAAACCGTTTGGTAGCTCAAATTTTAGTTTGAACTTTCCAATAGTACTTCAGGTGCTTGATTTGGACTCATTTGGGCTCGGATTGAGTTGAATTTGGTGTCGTTGGGTTCGTATTTCCGAGATGCATAATTCGATTATAAGTTTGCTGAAATTGGCGTTCAGATGATCCCAAGTTTAATTTTTAAAGTTTTCGGGTTGATTTCGCCTCGAGATTCGTGCCCGATCAAGATAATTTTCTGATGATATATCAATCAATTGCCCCCCTATTTTTAGACGTTGAGGCTCCGGGAGTTCAAAAATACTTGTTCCGACAGTTGACATTGGCCGAATTGCAAAAAATTGCATTCCAAAAAATATTAATTTACTCAAATTCAATCATGGAGATCCTGTTGAGCTCCGAAATTGTCAAAATTGAGTCTGGAACGTCGAAAAATATGTCCGGGACACACAAAACGTCCGATTTGGACCGTCTGGGCCAAAAATCAGAGCCCAGGAATGTGTAGATGGCCGGTCGGCCACCGCCCGCCGCCGGCTGCCGTGCTCGCATGACGCGCTAACCGGCGCGACCGCACGGTTAGCTGCGCGCGGTTAAGGGGGATTTTTTTTAATTATAGAAATTAAAAAAAATCCCAAAAATTTTTGAAAAAATTCTGAACATTCTGAAAAATTTCAGAAAAATCTGAAAAATTCTATAGAATTCTGGAATATTCTTTTCTTCCCAAAAAAGGCTATAAATACCCCTCCAAGGCCCAGAGAGAACTCGCACCTTCTTCTCTTCTCCCTCTAGCTCTCTGATAGTTGAGGCTTTCTGCTATTTTTGAGTAGGTGATTTTCCCTACTTGACTCGGTGCCCCTCCTCTTGTATAGAAGTTAGAGATTTCTTTTCCTTTTCTTCCCTCCCCCCCCCAGGCCCCCCCTCCCCCCCTTTTTTCACTCTAGAGGCATTCCACAATTTTTGTAGGTGACTTTCCCTAGATAAAATTAGTGCCCCTCTTTAATGTAGAAATTGAAATTTAGAATCATTCCTTTTCTTTCTCCTCTCTCGTTCTATCTTTCTTACAGTTTAGGTATTCCACAATTTTTTGTAGGTGACTTTCCCTATACAAAATCAGTGCCCCTCTCCTTATGTAGAAGTTAGAATTTTTGCCTTCGTCTCTTTTTTCTTCTCCTCTAGTCTTCTTCTTACATTTAAGGCATTCCACTATCGGAGATAGGTGGCATTCCCCTATCAAGCTTCAGTGCCCCTCTTTTGTGTAGAAGAAGTTACGATGAGAGCTTACTCTCCCACTAAACTGTCCTTAATAGAAGAAGATCGAATGCTTCTTGCATGCGAGGGTGATTTGAGGAGATCTGGCGATAATAGTATCTGGAAGGAGAACCAGAAGTGATTAGTAGACTGGGAGAATTTTAGCACTGTTTGAGCAAAAGTCCTTCAACGATAAACAATCGAGTGGAAGTTTGTTGGCAGTCAACGACCGAGCAGAGAGCTGAAGGAAAGTGTTGGAGGGTGTACTGCTAATAACAATCGAGCGAGAAGCTGATGATGGTTGGTGTCCAGTGGCATTATGCTAAGGCAATATGCATCCATACTAATATGCATCCATATTAAAGTGTGCCAACATCAAATTTCACTGAATAAAGGGGTCGAAGCAGTGTGATATGCAAACATTCTGTCAACACATTAACACTGTCAACTGAGTGGAGGCATGATGATGATCAAGTTATGTCCTTTCTTTGAAGGAGAAGTTATAGGAGATGGCAGTAAGGGAGAAGTCACTTAAATCCACCAAGGGTATTTAACTGTGTTCAAGTTGCTTGTTGCTTGATGATAGTAGCTTATACGGATGATACTAATATATTTTTGAATTTTAACTTCTAGTGAGAATAAATGTACACCTGAATCTGAATTTATATAACTCCAATGATATTGTATATGAAATGAGAATTTGTCCCATGGAGGAAGCTGAATTATTATTACATCTTTGAGATATGCTTTGATATATTGCCCCCCGTGCTTTTTGAGGCATTTTTAGTCTGAGCGAATGTGAGAGGCATCCTTCTAGGATGTTTGATATATCTAAGATTATAAGTCAAAGCCTTTGCTTGATGACGTTAATGAAAGATATTATATTAAATCCCCTTAGGATTGATCTTCCAATGATTGAGATATAAAACATCCTCCTATGATGTTTGACCTATCTGAGGGTTATGTCAGAGCCTTGCTCGATGACATTAACCTATATGAAAGAGGTCAAGAGAATCCACCAATTATGTGAGACCTATCCGAGGTTGTATGTCAGAGCCCTGCTCGATGACGTTAACCTTATGGAAGAGGTCAAGAGAATCCATCAAGGATGTGAGACATATCCGAGGTTATATGTTAGAGCCCTGCTCGATGACATTAACCTATATGGAAGAGGTCAAGAGAATCCACCAAGGATGTGTGACCTATCCGAGGTTGTTAATCAAAGCATTTGCTTGATGATTTTGACCTTTATGGAAGAGGTTAAGAATATGTGACCTATCCGAAGTTGTTAATCAAAGTATTTGCTTGATGATTTTAACCTTTATGGAAGAGGTCAAGAATATATGACCTATCCGAAGTTATTAATCAAAGTATTTGTTGATGATTTTGACCTTTATGGAAGAGTTCAAGAATATATGACCTATCCGAGGTTATATGTCAGAGCTTTTTCTCGATGACGTTAACCTATATGGAAGAGGTCGAAAGAATCTACCAAGGATGTAAGACCTATCTGAGGTTTATATGTCAGAGCATTGCTCGATAACGTTAACATATATAGAAGAGGTCGAGAGAATCCACCAAGGATGTGAGACCTATCCGAGGTTGTATATCAGAGCCAACTCGACGTTAACCTATAGAAGATAGACAGAGTACCACAAGAGATGACATAGAGAGTTATGGACAGTCCGAGTTGTATGTGCTCGATGTTTCGGTCGATAAGTAACCTATATGGAAGAGGTCGGATCAAATCCCTCTGAGATTGATCATCCAGTGATTGAGACATAATAAAGATTATGTATTTCTCAAATTATGGATAAAGAGATTATACTCATTGGTAGTTTTTTATTATCATTTTTATTCTTTTTAAAGAAGGAGATAATATCAAAACTAGACGAATAACACATTATATTATTATAAAATAATACAATAGTTCTCTAGTATAACATAAGAGATACATATAGGGACAACACGTCATTTAGCTTGGAAAATATTAAAGGCATTAGGATGACATCCCATTTATCATAGAAGAGATACACAAGTCAAGTAATATTAATAACACAAAAGCCCAAGTTGCATTGTTATTCAATCTCACCAACCATTTGAATATTATTCAATGGTTGTCTTTCTTGTTGTTGATTTTGCCCCCCAGTGAAACGAGCCTCATCTCGAGCAGGTGAATCTTGAATAAACTGTTGAAGATAGCCTTGTCGGATAAGTCTCTCAATTTCATTTTTGAGCGGCTTATAAGCTTCAGTGGTGTGCCCATGACTACGGTGAAAATAATAGTATTGATCCTAATTTCTCGTATTTGGCTTCAAAGGATTAGGCCACCTGATGTTTTCTTGATTACGAATGGCCATCAGTACATTAGTTGACCCTTCATTCAACTTTTGGGCACATTCATTGCAGCTCAACCAAGGGCAGAACCGGCTTCAATTTTGAGGAGGGACAAATTCAATACAAATATAATTAAATATTAAAAAATACTATATATTATAACAAAAGTTGTTTAAAAAGAGTTAAGCAAGAAAAATGAAAAAAAAATTTGTGTAATAAAATTGTCAGAAATGTATGAAAGAAAATATTAGAACTAAATGTGAAGAAATATATAAACATTTTAGGGTATATATTTTTAATTAACACCAAATTAAGACTTGTTATTATTAGGATTAGTACAAAAAAAGTTTTTTAAGGGGGTCGTTTAGAAAGAATATTGAGCAAGTTAGGATAAAAGAATTTTTTAAGGGGGCAAAAGTAATTTTTTAGGAGGGGCAAAATTCTTTTTTCCAATTTATAGATAACTAAGATGTGAGTAGTTTTGTAGTTTACTTTTTCAACTTCAATGTAACTCATCTTGATATGTTTGTTGAGAGTTTTGACTATCAACTAACAAATCTTGAGTTTGATGCTTGCATATGTGATGTGACTAGGAGTGTAAGTGAGTCAAACCTACTCGTGAGCCATCTCAGACTCAGCTCGATAAATGGCTCGTGAGCTATGCTCAATGAGCTAACAAGTCAAGCTTGAGCAAGCCCTGACTCGACTCGTAAACTCATGAGCTGGTTCGATTAAAAAATATAATAAAAAATATACTTACAATGTATTAAAATTAAGGATTTTAAATACAAAGCTGTTAAAAATATTTAAATATTATATCAGAGTTTCTTATATTAAATAATTATTTATTATTTTTATTATAATTTCTCATTCTTTTTACTATTTTAATATAATAATTACTTAAATCATAATCATTTTTCTATTTCATAATAAATGAGCCGGCTCGTGAGCAGGCTCGAACTCGTAAAATAAAACTCAAGCTCGAACTCGAACTCGATTAATTAATCAAGCTCAAGCCTGGAGTGCTTCGAGCTCGACTCGACTCATTTACACTCCAAGATGTGAATGAATTTGTCTTTGTTGACTAAAAACAAAAAAAAATAATAAATTTTTTTTTAACATCATAAGGAAACAAATTGATAGGATAGATTTTCAATCAGTAAATTTAAATTAAAATGGTTGTAATATAAAATTGTTTATTTATTTATTTATTATATTTAATTTAAAATAAATTTAATGGCAAAATAATTTATTTTTTTTTCTGTGAATTTTATCCTAAATGTGAATGAGAACACCCTCGACTTGAATTTTCTCCCAAGTTGGAGTCGAGCTGAAATTCAAAGAATGCAAATAGTTTAAACTTAGAATTGCACCCTGCCGCCCACCGCACGTTGGAGCCTCTATTCTATCATGGTGGCTTATGGGTGCGTGCGTTTTTAATCAAGCAAACATTTATTTGAATATTATTTTCAATTATTAAATGACTTTCAGCTAAAGAAAACGTGTTACACGACATTCTGTCATTATCCATCAAAATAAATGTACGGTACAATACACTTTTGCTTGGAGGCTAAGAAAGCAATGAGAATGTTCTTTCTAATTTTTTCCATTCACTATTTTATGATGTTATAAACTCAACACACATTATCGATTGTTAGTTATGTTATGTCAATCATATAAGAACTGAATTTTATTATTTGTGTAATGACATATCTTTAAAAATTAAAACTCAATACATTATTTTGTATTAAATTTTTTGAAATTAAATTCAGAGTTATTTGAATACTTATTTCAACAAATTTATAATCGAATTTAACATATCAACAAGATGAATTTATCAGCATTATAATTGATATGATATGCATCATAATGAATCAAAATCAAGTAGTTGAAGTATATTTGAAAGATTTAAGATATTAATTGAAGAACTAAACGACCTCATGATAGTGCATTCTTTTAGTAAATTCGAGCAGCTCGATAAGGCAAATCCAACGAACTTAAAAACATTTAATTCCGAAGTCATTAACGAACACAAATATTGAATAAATGAAGAACTAAATGGTCCCATGATTATTTATCACTAAATTAAAAAAAAAATTCTCGTACAACTCCCCGGCGTTGTATACCCGAGCACCATGATATTTTGTATCGAAGCACTCCATTATTGTGTTCCCGAGTACCCCTTACTGGGAGAAATGACAGATGGTTTTGCGTTGAAGCGCTCTAAATTCGGCACCTCAGCGCTGTTAGATGGACCAATGACAGAGGTTTGAGCGTCGTATCGCTGCAAACTAGCACCGCAGCGCTTCGAAGTGGATAGAAATTTTTTTTTCTCTTTTTTTCTTAAAAGTGAGGTCCCTTGGTGTTATTAACTTGATTTTCTCTTTTATTTTGAGTATGAGAACGGTGTAAGAGAGAAGAGAAGCAAGGACAGAGCGAGAGAGAAGAGAGATCTATAAAAATTTCCCGATTTCGGGTTTTTCCATGTTAAATCCTAGTGACCTTTATTTTTTGCTGCATTCTATTTTTTTCTTGTTTGTTTTTTTTATGGTTAACTTTCACATCCCCAATAGAAAGAACTATATTACATCACCTTACGATCATTGTTGTCAACGACTACCATTAGTAAATGTTGTTATGATCATCTGACATTGATCATCTAATTATTACCGTATGACTAAAAACAACCAACCTCATTATTGGGCTTTAAGTTGTGGACACCTGGCTCTATAATCTCTACAGGGAGAAATAGACAATTGATCTCAATTGTGTAATCATATCTACTCAACTGTGAAAAAGGGCATGTTCTTACATCTGGGTTAAACCCCGCAATTTTTCCTATTTTTGGAGTTTTCACATAAATAATCCTAGTGTCTCTTATAATTTTTATTTGTATGCGTTGAATTTCTATTAAAGTTAAGATATTAAGCACTCTCCCATCACAAATTTTTTTAGCATGCAACTATTATACTGAGAAATAATATATAATGTATAAAATCAATGGTGTATATAATAAAATTAAGGGGAATTTATATATTATAAAATTCTTCTGTATTTACATATCTTACACTGAATTTTTTTTTTAATATATAATGCCAAAAATTTTAAATCACATAAAAATATTATTAATATAAACTTTTTTAAAGTAAAATACCCTTTTTCATTCATTCATTTTAATGTGATTTACACATCTAAGTCATATATAAATAAATATAAAATATAGACAATAAATATTTAAATGCATAATAATTCTCTTAAATTTGATCATAACCTTTTATAAAACATTGAATTTTTTTCTATAATAAAAATTGTTTCCAAGAAAAAGAAACGAAAAAAATGTAAGGCTTGATTTCTCGAGGGTTAAGAAAAAAATATTGTTGGATTGCTAGCTCCATAATAAACATACTTTTTGAGTTCATTGATAGACAAAATACTCTATAAGATTTTCAAATAATTACTCTCCTTACCTGCTCCCGGCCCATAGCAATAGTAGACTTAACCACCATTGGAGTTGCAACAACCTCAGTGGAGACCACCTCCTTAGCAGCCATCATCTCTACTAGATGCTGAATAGAAGTCATTTGGCCAACTTAGCAATTAAGTGGGAAATCATCAAAACTTGAGGAGAGCATCACTTTCCCCAAATTTTTTGGAGTTGAAACTTCAGCAATTACCTCCTTAGTAGTCACCACCTCAATTGTTGGTGTAGAAGTCGACGGAGCCGCACCAGGCTCCACTTTCATCGTCTTTATAGGGGTAGGAACGAACAATTTTTGTTATGTGTGGAATTTGATTGTGTTGATCAATAGAGTTATTATGTTGCCTCGGACCTCAAGTTTGTCGTGCTTGCTCGAAGGTGTAGGGGTTACCCTCTGCTTACCCGAGCACCTTAGCTTTGATCGATAGAGAGCAAAGCACCACATCACACTAGATTTGGCACAGCAGTGCTACAAGTTCGGTGTTGTAGCATCATCATGCAAAGGCTTGAGTACCCAGAGCCCCAAACTGGCGCCTCAGCGCAGTTAGATGGACTGGATGATTTTCTTTCTCATTTTTCTGAAGGGTTGCATCCCTTGGGGTTATTTATTGGCTTTCTCTGGTATTTCTGGTAGTGTAAACATTGAGAATGGTACATGTAAGAAGAGAAGAAAGGAGAGAGAGAGAGAGAGAGAGAGAGAGAGAGAGAGAGAGAGAGAGAGAGAGAGAGAGAGAGAGAGAGAGAAGAGAGAAGAGAGATCTATATTTATTTCTCCCAATTTTTATAGTTGATTTCTTGGTGTGGTATGGCTCAGCGATTTTTTTTCTTATTTTGAATTTTTCTACGTTAAGTCTTGATGTCCTTTATTTTTTCACTGCTTTTACTTTCTTTCTTGTTTCGTCGTTGTGGTGTTTACTCCTCATCCCCAACAACTGATATTAGAGCAAGATTGTTCAGTTCGAGTGGATTAATGGCGAATGAAGCAAGGTGCAATATTGAGAAACGATTCAAACTTTGCATTCTAGAGGATACAAATTGAAGATTTGTTATATTAGAAGAAGTTGTATTTGCCGTTATAAGGAATCACCAAGAAATTGTACTATAGAAAAATCATGCATGTATTACCGGCGAATTTTTCAGCGAAAAATTGTTAAGTTTCCAGCAGATTTGAAAAGTTTTTAGCGAATTTCCAGCGAAAAATTTTACGACTATAAAACGAGCGTCCCAAACCTTTTTTCGCAAAAAAAAAGCTGGAAAATATTTCCAGCAGAATTTGTCCGCCTGAAAAGGTTTTTTGATGAATTTTTTTTTCGTCGGAATAAGCCCATCGAAGTTAACAGCCAATGCCCGCTTGCCCCGCTGCCCGAGCTGCCCGCCCGATCCCGCTGCCTGAGCGCCAGCCAGCCCCGTGCTGCCCGCGCTAGTCTCGCGTTGCCCGTACCAGTCTAGCGCTGCCCGAGCTTCCTAAATGCCTGCCCGCCCCGCGCTGCCCGGCTGCTTGCCCGCCCGCCCACCTGTCTGCCAGCCCTACTACCAGAGCTACCTGCCTCACTGCCCGACTGCGTGCCCGCCCACGCTGTAGTGCTTGAGTTATTCGAACCCAACACCTTTGCATTTCGAGTCGTTAACTAGTTTGCTATGGAATAAAATGTGTTAATATGCAAATTATTTTATATTTAAATAATCTAATACATAAATAAAAAATTTAAATAAATTAAAATAAAATAATAAAATGAATAAATAATTAAAATAAGTTATTAATTAATAATTATTAAATTAATAATTAATAATAAATTATTAAATAAGTTATTAAATTAAAAATAAGTTAATTATTAATTTAACAACTTATTTTAAACTATTTAGTTAATAACTAATTTAAGTTATTATTTAAGTTAATTATTAATTTAATAACTTATTTAAAATAAATTAAAATTAAATATTTAATTAATAATTAAAATAAGTTATTTAATTAACAATTAATTAAATTAAGTTATTAAATAAATAATCAATTAAAATAAGTTATAAAATTATGAATATATAATTTTCCTCATAAATTATTAAAATCTGTCGAAAAATCCATCGGAAGCAAATCCGCTGGAAAGTCTTCTTGAAAAATTGTTAGAAATATTTTATCGTAGTCCGTCATAAATCTGCCTGAAAAATCGCCAGAAAATAGTCCATTGGAAATCCGTCCAGAAATCTGCCGATAATGGGCTATCGGTGTAGTGTTGGATTCTGTAACTATGGAGGAGTGGGAGGTTCTTGACTGGATTGCACTATGTTTGTTATGACTTTCACTTTCCTCATATGTTATATTCTACATTATAAATGAGAAGACTATAGTCGATTTTATAGCTGTAGTGACTAAGATATATAAAAAGCCATTGGCCTCAAACAAAGTATTCATAAGGAAGAAGTTATTCAAAATAAAGATGTTAGACAACACCCCAATGGCAGAATACCTAAATAATCTGAATACTGTGACGAGTCAATTATGTTCTGCTGGCATCAATTTGATGATGAGGTGAGGGCATTATTGTTATTATCTTCATTGCCAAAAAGTTGTGATGGGCTTATTACTGTTGTGACTCTTTAGGAAGTTTAAAGCTGAACTTTGAGAGCATTATGGGGTTAGTACTTATTGAAGAAGTTCGTAGGAGGGTGAACAGTAAATCTTCAAATTCTGCTCTGAATGTTGAAGTAAGAAGAAGGGGTATAGAGAGAAATCCTAGCAAAGGGAGATCTAACTATAAGAGAGGAAACTCTACTTTAGGTAGAGGAAAAGTTGTGTGCTGGAGTTGTGGAAAGAAATGTCACTTGAAGAAAAATTGTACATTTCCAAAGGATAGTGGTGGAGGTTAAGATAAAAATCATTCTGCAAATATATCTGCAGAAGAGTATCAATTAGATTCTTTGATTTTATCTTTGGACAATTCTAAATCTTGGGTGATAGATTCATGTACTTCTTTTCATGCAAATCTTAATAAGGAGGCATTTAAGAACTATACTCGAGGTGGTTTGGCTAAAGTATATCTCAAGAATGTTAGGCACATTCCTTATCTGAATAGGAGTTTGGTTTCTGTGAGTCAGCTTACAAACTCAGGCCATGTGACATCATTCATAAGAGATATGTGAAAGGTGACAAAGGGGATATGATTAATGCACATGAGAGTATTAAAGGCACCCTATATTTTATCATTAGAAGAGAACATTCAAATGTTGATGGAGGTCTTTGGCATCGAAGGCTTGATCATATGAGTAATAAAGGTATGCATTCACTTCTTACTAGAGGAAAGCTTCATGGCTAAAAATCTATAGATTTAGATTTTTGTTAAGACTGTATATGGCAAGCAACATAAGGTGAGTTTTTCAAATAATATTTTAAAGGTCAACTCAAAGAAGTTAGAGTTAGTGCATACTGATGTATGAGGTCCAAGTCCAACTCTAGTTACTTCTATAAGAGGATCTTTATATTTTATCACATTTATTGATGATCACAATAAAAAGATATGGGTGTACTTCTTAAAACATAAGTTAAGTGTGTTTGATATTTTTAAGAAGTGAAGGACATGGTTGAGCTTGAGACAGGTCTGAAGCTCAAGTGTCTCAAATCAGATAATAATGGTGAGTATCGTTATAAGGAGTTCAATGAGTTTAAATGGGATCATACATGAGTTTATTTTTAAGAACACCATAGCATAATGGTGTTACATAGACATGAATAGAACTATCATTGAGCGTGTTAGGAGCATGTGGTTATATGCTAGTCTACCCAAATAGTTTTAGGCGAAGGTAGTGAATACTATAATTTATCTGATCAATCGTGATCCTTCAGTTCCTCTTAATGAGGGGTTACCTGATGAAGCTTAAAGTGGAAAGAATATTATAATATCCCACCTTAAAGTTTTTACTTGTTTATCCTATATTCATGTTGATTCAGGATCTAAGAGTAAGTTTGATCCAAAATCTATTAAGTATATATTTACTGAATAAGGGTAAGATGAATCTAGTTTAAAATCTAGGATTATCAGAATAAGAGTTGCATCAGGAGCAGGAATGTTAAATTTATTAAAAATGAAATATACAAAGATAGAAATTGGACTCTTGAAGATTCTTCTAAATATGTTAAAATTAAGGATGATGATGATCAAGAAGATAAAGTTGCTGAAGCACAGATAGTACCTTAGATATTTGCTACTGAAATTATGAGATCTAACAGAATTTCAAGGCCAATATAAAGGTATTCTCCTTCTTGGTACTATTTATTACTAACAGATAGTGGTGAACTAGAGTGCTTTGATGAAGCCATTCAAGTTGATGATTTAAAAGAGTGGGAGCAAGTCATAGATGATGAGATGTGTTCACTTGAGTTGAATCAAACTTGAGAGTTGACAAAGCTACCAGATGGTAAGAAGGAACTGTATAATAAGTGAGTTTATAAGCTGAAAGAAGAACCTGATGGTAACAAGTGCTACAAGGCCAAGCTTGTAATTAAAGGTTTTCACTAGAAGGAAGGAGTGTACTTCACTGAAAGTTTCTCTCTAGTAGTGAAGATGACTACAATCAGAGTTATATTGAGCATGATAGTAGTGGAGGATTTACATCTAGAGCAGATGAATGTAGACATCATTTCTTCATTGTGACCTTGATGAAGAGTTATACATGATACAATCTCAGGGATATATGGTTACAAGTAATGAAGATTTGGTGTGTATGCTTAGGAGGAGCTTATACGGGCTGAAGCAGACACCAAGATAGTGCTATAGGAGATTTGATAGGTTTATATCATATAATAGGTACATAAAGTGCCAAGTTGATCACTATTATTTTTTCAAATAGTTTGATAACTGTTATATTATTCCACTTTTATATGTGGATGACATGCTGGTTGTAGGTTCAGATATGGAGAAGATAAAATATCTAAAGGAATATTTATCAAACGTGTTTGAAATGAAAGATTTTGGTCTGACAAAAAAATTCTCGGTATGAGAATCAGTAGAGATAGAAGTGCAAATATACTAAAGTTGCCTCAGACTTAGTATATTGAAAATGTGCTTCAAAGATTCAACATGAGTGAGGTAAAGCCAGTTTGCACTCCCTTGGGTAGTCACTTACAATAATCCAAGGAACAATCGCCTAAATCTGAAGCAAAGGAAGAACATCTGAAGAAGACTCCGTATGCTTCAACAGTTGGAAGTTTGATTTATACTATGATATGCATAAGATCTGATATAGCATATGCAGTGGGAGTAGTTAGCAGATTTATGAGTAATCCAAGAAAACTTCATTGGGAGGTAGTTAAGTGGATTCTCAGGTACTTGAGAGGATCAGTTGACAAAGCTCTTTACTTTGGTGGTGCAGGGATTGATTTATAGGGATATGTAGATTCTGATCTATAGGGATATGTTGTGTACCCAAGAGCCTCGGTGCAGGGAATGATTGATAGAGAGCAGAATGCCACAACGCTTTAGATTTGGCGCAGCAACGCTATAAGTTTGGCGCCACAACGTCATCAAACAGAGGCTCAAGCGTCGTAGTACCCCAAACTAGCACCGCAGTGCTGCGAGACGGACTAGACGATTTTCTTTCTCATTTTTCTGGGATTATTTATATGGCTTTCTCTTGTATTTATGATAGTGTAAACATCGAGAATAGTGCAAAGCAAGGACAGAGTGAGAGAACAGATAGATCTGTACTTATTTCTCCCAATTTTTATACTGAATTTCTCGATATGGTGTGACTCCATGATTTTTTCATTAATTTGGGTTTTAACACGTTAAATCTTGGTATCCTTTATTTTTCTGTTGCTTTTAATTTCTTGCTTGTTTTGTCATTATGATATTTACTCCTCATCTCCAATAATGATATATTAATGTAAAATGCATCAAAATGGATTTCTTGTTCTTGGATGTATATAAAATTAATTTAATTCAAGACATTATAAATAGTATGTCACAAATTTAAGGACATTAAAATTTATTCGATAAATTTTGCATTCTTATATTCTCACAATTTTTTTTCCCCTCTAGAAGATACAACTCTTCAGCGAACCGGTTTGTTATCCACGTGTACAAAGTGTCGCATTGGCTAACATGCTCTTCCGGATGAAACCTCGGTAATAATAAACACAACCACTTGCAAGGATAAAGCCTCGGTGGAAGCCTAACTTTCTTTCAGTTTCCTCGTTCGCCGTCTGCTTTCTCACCCAACCCTTGCACCAACACTAGCATCTCTAAGAGCAAAAACGAGAGGAGGAAGATGAACTGGAATCGGCCGCCGTACTGGAAACGCGGCGATGTGGAGGAGGGCAGCGAGACTAGGCCGCTTTACCCGATGATGCTTGAGAGGCCGGAGCTGCGGTGGGCGTTTGTGCGTAAGATCTACACAATCGTTTCCATCCAGTTGCTGCTCACCATCGCAGTCTCCTCCCTTGTCGTCTTCGTCAAGCCCATCTCTTATTTCTTTGTCTCGTCAGGCGCCGGACTTGGACTCTACATTTTCCTCATAATTTTACCTTTCATCAGTATATCCTCTTCACCCCTTTCTTGTTCTTTCCATTGCAACTTTTTATTTTAATCTTTTTTTTTTTTCAGTCGATTAGACGTTATTTGGTTTCTCTTTTTTTCCCCTGATTTCATTCTTGATCGGTTAACTTCGCCGCGGTTTTCTCATGCTTTAAAATATTTGCTCTTTGCTGGTATGTGGAAATCCACCAGGCTTTGTTATTTCCTGATTATGACATTCATTTGCTACGTTAATTTTCTTTTCTCTAAACACAATATGAAAGCCCTTAAAAGTGGTTCTATTTTTCCTCTATTATGGGGCTATTAGGGTTCTATCTTGGTCTCCTGATTGTCTACTGGATCTTTTTCACAGGAAGTTCAAGTTTTTGTTTCTCTTTTTCCAACTTTCATCTTCATTTTACTGGTTAATTTCCATGTAGAATTCAAATGTTTTTCTTGGATTGAGAGATTTTAGATATCATTATTTTTTGTTTTGTTAAATTTTCAGTGATGTGGCCTCTGTACAACTACTACCAGCGCCATCCGATAAACCTTCTTTTACTCGGCCTTTTCACTGTATCCATCAGCTTTGCTGTGGGACTAACTTGTGCCTTCACAAATGGTAAGCTCTCCGAATCTTCCTTCACTTTATTGATGCAAGGAGGCAGAAAACTTGAACTATACTAGTAAATGGACACTAATAAATTAAAAAGTTTAAACTAATGAGTAAAATACATCATTAATATATTAGCAACTCCAACCATTTTTCACAATGAATCTGTTGAAGAAGTAATTCTTAACAATCTCCTTGTCACATGAGAATCCCTTTCATCTACTATCCTCTCTTATGAAACTGAATCAGATATACCCCTAGTTGGGCATCCACCAATCGAAAGCTTAAGGGTGTGTTTGGTTTGAAGGAATTGGAAGGGCATGCAAATGTATTTTACTTCAGAATTTCATATTGAGTGTTTGGTCTTAATGTAACTAATATGTATTTTTAATTTAATTTACTCAGAAATTGTGAGCTAATGCATTTTTTCCATTGACTATTTCTACCCTAATGAAACATAGGAAGAAAATTTTATGAGATAATCATTTTGCTTTCAAGGCAAACAAAAACTCAGTTTTTCATCAATGAAATAAGGAAAAAAAAAGAGTGCTCAATTTCTCCTTTACCAAACAAGCAGTTGTAGGCTAATTATTTATTATTTTCATTTCATTTTGTTCAATTCTTCAAATCAAATAGGACCCAAGTGACACTACTAGTATATTAACAACTCAATTTGTATTTTACATCTATTGTGGGATTAATCTCTGCTTCAATAACACCAGCTAAATTATAAACTTCGAAACTGGTATGAGTAAGACAGAATTTTTTTTTTCTTTAGATGTCACCTTGTTATCTTTGCTTTTGTATGGGAAACAGGTAAGGTGATTCTGGAGGCTGCTTTTCTTACCGCTGTGGTTGTTGTCAGCCTCACACTCTACACCTTCTGGGCAGCCAAGAGAGGTCACGACTTTAGCTTCCTTGGACCATTCTTGTTTGGTGCAGTGATAATTTTGATGCTGTTTGCTATAATCCAGGTAATGGATCTTGATCATCCTCTGCATTCATGATTGCCATTGTAACAACTGCAATTTTCTTTTTTCTTGGAACTCAGCTTTTCTTCCCAATGGGAAAGATCTCAAATATGATCTATGGCGGCCTGGCTTCTCTTGTCTTCTGTGGATATATAATATTTGACACTGATAATCTGATCAAGCGATATGGTTATGATGAGTATATTTGGGCTGCTGTGGCGCTGTATCTTGACATCATCAATCTGTTCCTCTCCCTGCTTAGTCTGTTCAGGGCTGCTGATAATTGAAGCAGTTGTAGGCACGAGATCATACTTGGTTTGAATTTATGGTTCTTTTTGCTGCCATTTGCTTTTATTCAACTATGGTTTATGCTATTAAAGTGTATATCCTTCCTTTAAATGTAATAGAAGCTGTTGAGAATATTTAAAGTAATGTAAGGTAGATAAGTACTTTTTAAAGGTTTGATTGTGTGGTCAAATTGAAGAGAATAATCTGATTAATGGGTTAGGTTTGGTTAGGATGATTGCTTAAGAGCTTAAATAAATGAAGAGGTCATTGAATGATGTATATGTTATTCGTCTAATGGTCATTAAAAGTTATTTTGAAATCTGAGTTGGTAGGAAAGCTATTTCCCTGATAGCTTCCGGGGATGGCCAATTTTTTATCATATGAGAAACGTTAAGAAGTTTCCTTGATATTGGGAAGGAATTTTGAGGGATGATGCAGCAGGAATTACTAGTTTCATAGTTAAACGTTATCAGTTATGCCGTCTAGTACTTTTTAATGAACTTGGGGGATCTTGTGGATACTCAATGGATCTTGCGTGGTACATGGTTGGGTTCCTCTCTTATCGCCGTCTGGACTCGTTGATCGTTGATTCCTTTCCTTGTTATTGTGACCGTCATCGTTGGGCCTCCATCGGTTGGACCTGTTGTTGCCCAACCGCCTGCATCGGTTGGACTCGATGTTGCCAACTGCACCCATGTGATTCCCTTGCTGGTTTTAGGAATCTTGGTAGGAGTGTTGTCATTGTTGGGAGCTTCTGATTGCATCAACTGGTTCAGTCGATAAAATTGCACGAGTGCTCGCAAGGGGGCATCTATGAGTCTTGAATGGGCGAAGCTTCTCGGCGAGGGTATTTAACGGGAGCAGGCGTGGCGATCTTGTAGGCATGATATTGATGTGTTCAAGTGCAAGTGGTGGGTCTTATGGGTGTTGTTGATGGGATTAGGGATTTTAATTGGAGGTTATTTTTTATTGGATTTAGATGTTTTAGTTACTATTGATGCAAATAATGAAGTTTATGCATGAAATATGTTATTGCTAAAATTTAGAGTGCTATATATATTAATATCAAAATTTTTTAAAAAATTTTAATAGAATTAATTAATGTGAATAAATTGTACAATAACCCTTCAATAGGGAATTGACAAAATTGCTAGACAGAAGGAAAATAAAAGAATTCAAGCTGCGTAAAGGCTTGAAAAGATAGAAGGGTTGTAGATAGGGAGAAATTATTTTGTGCGGACACTGGACGGGAAGAACTGTCTGATTTTGTTTCTGTAAACAGTAAAAGCACCACATGAACAGTAAAAACGCAGTGAGCTGTACTTTTTTTATTTATAGAGATAAATTTGGATGGTTCTTCCGTT
Source organism: Dendrobium chrysotoxum (assembly GCA_019925795.1). Taxonomy (NCBI): domain Eukaryota; kingdom Viridiplantae; phylum Streptophyta; class Magnoliopsida; order Asparagales; family Orchidaceae; genus Dendrobium; species Dendrobium chrysotoxum. The sequence goes on from CM034301.1 coordinate 52,200,112, forward strand.
CGGTGTCCGCACGGAATAATTCATCGTAGATATGAGAGAAACTAATAGGGATCATCATTGGTGCCATCATAGAGGTTGAATAAAATCCAACCCATATATGCAAAACGATCGATAAGAATCAATCCAAAAATTGATCGCATAGCGGTAATTAAAAATATCCTAGTTGAGTGAGAGCTAAATATTTCAAAGAGAATAAATTGTTGAGAATAAAGAATTAGTCAACTAAGGCTTCGTTTGAGATGGCTTTTTTACTGCTTCTTAAAGCAATTTTTTAGTATAAAAATTAAAATTTTTATACTAAAAAGCTGTTTTAAGAAGCAATAAAAAAGCCGTCTCTAATGAAGCCTAAGTTGCACCTCTGAAAAGAATAATCATCTTAGTCCTAAAAAAATATAAGTCTAACTAAATAAAGCCAAGAAATTGGATTAAAAAAATAATAAAATTAAGCCAACAAATTGTCCGTTAGTAGCAGAGGCAAATATACCCATAGGTGTCATCCAAGGCCAAAATCAGGAGACCAACCAGGGCAATAGGGCAAAGTATGTTCCCAGGAAATCAAAGGCACTTAAGTATGAAAAAGAGTTGCTTATAATACCTTCCCATTGTTGAATTCTCATCTATCTGTGAAGCTTGGCACAAGTACCACTTTTATTTTGTAGAGAACAGTAGTAGTGTTATTAAATTTTCTATTATTTCTCTCTCAAAATGCGATAGACAATCTAATGAATGGACAAAAAGGACTTGTTTTATTCCTTGGAGGTATTAGTATAGTGGAATATTTATGGCTACTAAAGCTTTAGCGATTTTAAAGGCATCATGTTCTGCTAATCAAGAATGAAAAGTACATCCCATAGCATAATTTTTGTGTCAAACAAACTGAGAACAGAGCTAGGATACCTGCAAGAAGATTACAAAGAATAGATGTATGTAGGTATAACCATTGTATGTATTCCTTTGTAAAACTGAGTACATCATTTATATAGATGTGAGATAGCTAGTTGTGTACACGTGTATGAATCATATGCTTTGGGTTGGTTATATCTGAATGGTGTAGAGTGGCTGAGGTTATCTGTCAGAGAGGTGTTGAGCTGCTCTTTCACTCCCCTTCAAGTTGATGGTTCTGGCTGAACTATCAGCTTGGATCGGAGGTAATGAAATCTGGTTGTGGAGAGTGGTTTAGTCAGGATATCAGCTGTTTGGTCTTGTGTGCCGATAGGCGTGATGAGTAATGTTTTGTTCTGAATGTGATCTCTGATGAAGTGGTGATCTATCTCAATATGTTTGGTTATCGCATGGAATACAGAGTTATTAGCAAGGGCTATGACTGAGACATTGTCACAGTGAAGGGGTGTGGGATGCGAGAGTGAAATGTTGAAGTCAGCCAGTAATCTTCTTAACTAGATAATGTCGGATGTAGCGTCAGCGAGGGCTTTGTATTCTGCCTCTGTGGAAGATCTTGCGACAATATGTTGTTTCTTTACACTCCACAAGATAAGAGTGTGGCCCAGAAACGAGCAGAAGCCGGACGTGGATCGACGATTGGTGGTGTTGCTGGACCAATCAGCGTCAGAGAACGAAGTAAGCTGAAGGTTTCCCGAGGATATGGGTAGCCCGAAATGACAAGTACCTTTGATGTATCGGAGTAGCCATTTGAGCTGATGAAAATTTATCGATTGAGGGTTATGCATGTGTTGACATAGGGAGTTGATAGAGTATGCTATGTCAGGGCGGGTGATGGTTAGATACTGCAAGGAGCCAGTAATTTGATGGTAGACAGTGGGATTGTGAAGAATGGGATCATAGAAGGCAGTGGTAACTGGTTTGGTGGAAGTAGGATTAGACAAAGTATTGCATTGCTGTAAACCTATCTGTTGGAGAATAGAGGTGGCATAAGCTTTTTGAGATAGAAAATATGAATCTGGAAGTTTGTGGATCTGAATGCCGAGGAAGTTGTGAGCATTGCCCAGATGTTTCATGGTAAAATTGTTGCTTAGTTGGTGTATAAGTTGAAGCATTGCATGATTGTCATTGCCTGTTAAGAGAATGTCGTCGATATAGATGAGGAGATATATTTGAATGGGATGTTTGGAGAAGATAAGTAGTGAATGATCGGCTTGACTATGATGAAAACCAAGTGATTGAAGGTATTGAGAAAAGGTGTTGAACCATTGACGTGGCGCTTTTTTAAGCCCATAGATGGCTTTATGTAGGCAACACACATGATTGGGATGAGAGGTATCTGCGAAGCCTTTGGGTTGTAGCATGTAAATGGTTTTAGAGAGATCACCATGTAAGAACGCATTGACCACATCTAGCTGGTGTATGGTCCACTTATTATGCAATGCCACAGTGAGGAGAACTCGAATGGAGGGCATTTTAGCAACAGGACTAAAGGTTTCATTGTATTCAAGGCCGTGCTCTTGGCGATGTCCTTGAGCAACTAATCGCACTTTATATCGTGCAATGCTGCCATTGGAATAATATTTGGTTCTATATGTCCACCTACAGCACAAGATATTTGCATTAGAGGGTGGAGGTACCAAGGTCTAGGTTCCCTGTTGCTGAAGCGCAAGGAACTCAGCTACCATAGCCTCTCTCCAGCGTGAATGTTTTGCTGCTTCAGTATATGTGGTGGGGTCAGGAGAATAGGTATTCTCGGATGTTTGAGTGTTATGGAATAGATTAAGAATGGTTTTGGGTTTTAGAGAGCCCGTTTTAAATCGGGTATTGGATGAGCAATGGTGAGAGGTTGGGTAAGGATATTGTCTGGAGAAGAGTTTGGGGTTGGTACTGTCTGAGTTGCGTCTTAGTGTTGAGGTGGGTTGGGTGGTACAGGGCTGTGAGGAGGTGGGGACTGCGGATTGGTGGTTGGCGGGAAAATTGGTGAAGTTTGAGATGTAGGAAGTAGCGGGTTGGGGTTGGCTTCAGCTGGTGGTTGGGGAATAAGGTTTGGCGAAGATTGAGTGGAGGTGGTATATGGAAATGTATGCTCATCAAATGTTACATGCCTTGAGAGAATTATTTTGTTGGTAGCTAGAACCATACACCTGTAGCCTTTGTAGGAATCTGAGTATCCAAGAAAGATGCATAGGGAGCTCTTGGTTCTAATTTGTGACGATGTACTGGGGGTAGCCACGGATAGCACGCGCAGCCAAAGGTGCGAAGATGAGCGTAGTCAAGTTGTTGGTTGTAGAGCAGTAGTAGTGGGGATTTGTTTTGGGTTGTAGGAGATGGCATTCTGTTAATAAGATGTGTGGCAGTGAGCACAACATCAGGCCAGAATTTGTAGGGAAGATGAGCTGTATGCAATAGAGTATGGGTAATTTCAATGATATGCATGTGCTTGCGTTCTGCTGTTCCGGGGTATACATGCAAGAGATTTGGTGATGGATTCCATGATCTTGTAGGAAAGATTGAAATGTATGATTGAGGAATTCGGTACCGCCATATGTTCTTAAGCATTTGATCTTATGAGACAGTTGGTGCTCGATGAAAGTTTTAAATTTAATGAATATGTGTGATGTTTCATATTTGTAACGCATGGGAAATATCCATGTAAAGCGAGAGAAGTCATCAATTTGTAGAAGATAATAACGATAACATTGATGTGAAATAATCGGGGAAGGTCCCCATACATCAGAGTGTAGAAGAGCTAAAGGTGTCAAAGCAGAATGAAAAACTCTAGGAAATGCTAACTTATGGCTTTTAGAAGCCTTACAATTAGAACATAAATAAGGAGAGATAGGTATGGCTAGTTCCTTGTGTTGTTTTGAGATAATCGCAACTACTTGAGCATGTGGATGACCGAGCATGTTATGCTATCTGATAGTTGCTGGAGAGGTGGCTGAGAGGGCAGATTTGGAGTGTGATGAGGAAGGAAGTCTAATGGTGTAGAGACCATTTTGACATGGGCCTTGCAAGAGAATCTGCTGTGTCCTCAGATCCTTAATAGAGAAACAAGAAGGAGAAAATGATATGGACACATTATTATTGTGGGTAAGATTAGAAACAGAGAGTAAGTTATGTGAAAGAAGTGGAACATGAAAAATTTGAGGAAGGTGTAGCTTACGAGTTGGTGTAGGAAGTATTCCTGCATCGAAGTGAGCAATCAGTAAAGTTCTATCATCTCCAACAGTGATGCTATCAACACCTTGATACTGTGTCGGTTGCGCCAGGCTATCCAGGGAATGAGTTAGGTGCGAGGAGGCACCTGAGTTGATGTTCCAGTCGGTAGTTGAAGGAGTCAAATCTGCTACTAAAGATTTGGACAACGGTGATGAAGGTGTGGGAGTATAATGTATGTTGAGTCGGTGCCAGCACTGAGAGGCGGAGTGTCCGCATTTGTTACAGATTTGGCAAATGGTCGGAGGAGCTGATGGGTTCCTGGGTGCTGGAGTAGAGTTTACAGAGAAGCGTCCACGCCCTCGTCTTCCTCTGCCCCTGTAGGTATAGAGAGCCATGTGAGTATCGGGTTGTTGATGATCTCGAGCAGATTCGGCCGCTAGGTTGATTTCTTCACTGATTAACATGGAATATAGATTGTCTAGATTGATCGGAGAGCTCTTCGTGCGGATATGCGTTTTGAAAGATTGGTATGAGAGTGGGAGACTATTGAGAATATAGAGTACGATATCCTCAAAGTCCACATTGGATCCAGCTACTGCGATGTTGTCGACTAATATTTTGATAACTGTGAGGTATTGGGTAATGTTAAGGTTCTTCATGGTGATGTTGTGCAGTTCATTCTTCAGCTGTATAACCCGTGAGCAATTTGAGGACTGTAATCGCAGTTCTAGGGTAGACCATATGACGTAACAGCTGTCTAGATGTAGTACATAAGGAAGGATAGATGCTGAGATTGTCGAGCATAGCGCGGCTGCAAGGTTTTGATCCACATGGAGCCAATGATTGTGGATTGGATTCGGAACAGTAGTATTATCGGATTGTTGAAGTAATCGCGGTGGCTTGATGATGGAGTTGTCGAGACATCCGGCAAATCCATTTGCACGGAATAGCTTGATGACTTGGGATCTCCAGAGCGGATAGTTGTCACTCATTAACTGAAGTGAGACAGTAGTTTTGATGTTTGAAAGAACAAGTTTCAGAGAGGACGGGATTTGAGGGAGGTCAATAAAACACTTTGTAGTGTGCTCTGCTACTTGTGATTCGGATGACTGGGCCATCTGATACCATGAGAATAGAGCTAGGATACCTGCAAGAAGATTATAGAGAATAGAAGTATGTATGTAGATGTAGGTATAACCATTGTATGTATTCCTTTGTAAAATTGAGTACATCATTTATATAGATGTGAGACAGCTAGTTATGTAGACATGTATGAATCATATGCTTTGGGTTGGTTATACCTAAACGGTGTAGAGTGGCTGTGCTTGTTATCTGTCAGAGAGGTGTTGAGCAGCTCTTTCACAAACTTATACCAACCAACATTCAGTAGAGTAGCTTAAGAGTGTTCACAAAGTCTTTGATCGATGGAGAGTAATTGGAGAGGAAAAATTAGAGAGGAAGTAATATAAATTTTGGAGAGCAGCTACTGAAGTGTTTTATATTTTAAACTAAAATGGAATTTATTATATTTATTTTTTTATAGTTATTTTGCATATACTAGCAGGTAAAAATTGACTCCTTAGCTGAATTTTTTAGATTTTTTTAACTAAAATGGCTCTATAAACATTATTTATGGCAAAATTCCTTTTTTGTTTGACAAATTGAGATCAAATGAAATTGAGGAGAGCCAATGAATCATTTTGAATCAATTTGATTTTGTTTATTCGAACATTTTTTATATCCCCTAAAGTAAAAGGGAAAAAATACACAGACAAGATTCCCAGGTTTTTACGAGTTAAACTACATTACTAGAGATCCAGTTAAGTAAGATAGTCATAGGCCCATTGGGCCATTAATCATAGATATTATATTGAGTTTTTTTTTTTGGAAAATATATTGTATAGAGAGATTGTACACTATTCTTAAGGTTTTTTAAGATTTTGTATATTGATATTTTAGGTATTTATAGATATGATGTGTAATATAAAAATTTCACATTACATGTTAAAACAATTTTCAATTATTTATCCATATTTATTTTATTTTTAGTTTTTTTAAGGGATTATTTGGTTTGATGAGAAAAAATTGCAGAATAAAAAAAATGAAAAGTGAAAAGAATGCAATATAAAGTAAAAATAGCAAGGTTGTGAAAATCGGATCGGACAATAAATTGGAAGAAGGATTATTAAAATTTAATAAAATTAACATAATAATAATGACAATCTAACCTTAAAAATATCATAATTCTAAAAATTTTGAAACTAAAAAATAAATAAAATTCATACATATATAATATATTACATAATTTTAAAGTTAAATATAAATAATTATTATATTTATTATATATTTGAATATAAATAATTACTAAATTTAAATTTAATATAAATAATTGATAATTTATATTATATATTTAGGTATAATTTATATTTATAAATTATATATAAATTTCACATTATAAATTATATTTATAAAGCCATACAACATTATTTATTTTAGATCTTTCATTTTTCTTATTATCATTTAATTTCATATTTAGACAGAAGTTTTAAAACTTTAAAAATTATAAATAATTATTTTTTATTCGAATAATTATAAATACACAAACAATTATAAATTTAAAAACTTTAAAAATTATTATAATCATTTTTTATTTGAATATTCTATATAAAATTTCTCAAAAAATTCTCATGGAAGCAATCCACCATGCACATATTGTAAAAATTACTAGTTGTTTAGTCCTACATCACTTATGATCTTTATATTGTATTGTTTATATACATTTTCTTGTATTCATGAGTTAAGAGTTCATATAGGGTGATAGAATTATGTGGGCATGAGTAACTAGTGTTAATACATAATACTATAAATTATTTAGAAATAAAATATATTAAATTTAAATTAATTTAATATTTAATAAAATATTTTATATTAAATTAAATTATTTAAATATATTATGAATTAAATCTATTGATTGAACCGACGGTTCAAACTGATTCTCATCGATTTTTCAGGAGGACATAACCGTCTATATGACTGATTTACGGTTGAACTAGCTGGTCCTATCCGATTTTCAAAACCACGAAGAGTAGTGCATTGAAATTTTTTTGGAGTTTTTCTTATTGAGTTCTTTATTTTATTTTTTTCTTTGATTTGAAATAGAGAGTGTAAAGTAAAACAACAATGCATTTGGAATAATAATTAATTGAATTTAGCTAATGATGAAGATGGCGGGCGTTGGTGATTGTCATAAATGGCTGATGGCGGTAGGTAGTCACTTGGCGATAGAAGGTTACGATGTTGATATGGCCAGCAAGGAGGGACGGTAATGAAAAACGATGGATGACAAAGGAAGGCGTTCGAAGACGAAGGCGACGATAGTGGAAGGTGAAGGCCTAATGGGTAAGCTAAGGCTGTCGCATCTGCAAATGGGCAGCGACTGATCGACATCACTTTTACTAAAGTTGTGTATTTAAAAAGTCAAATTCTAAATGCACTTAAAATGAATTAGAAGGTAGTTTCCAAATGCACTCCCAAAATAATTTCCATTTGCCATTTAAATACCTATATTTTCAAAATCCCTACATCTACTTCACACTAAAAATGCAGCCAATTAAATAGCTCCTAAATAAAAGATGCTCATATCATTTAGCTCAAGTTTAGCAGATATATGAGCTTTCAGATAATCAAAATTTAAATTACTTTGAATTAATTAAAATTTTAGCTACGTTAAAAATGAACTTTGTTTTTGAGCTTTTATTTTAACCAGCAAATAATTTTGGATTCACAATTTCTATTTGTTTGAATAAAAATCACTTTTGCGTTGCGTTTATCATTTTTTTCTTAAAGAAATGTCAAGTACTAAACTAATAGTCCCCCCCCCCCCCCCCCCCAAAAAAAAAAAAAAAATATTATACAGTATTTTAATACACGCTATCTTTCCATATTAAGAGCTTATCCTTTTATATTAAAATCCATTAGGAGTAAATTAAAAATGTTTAGAATATTAATAATGACAATATATCACCTCAATATTTTTTTGGGTTGATTTTCTTACTGCTTCTTAAAATGACTTTTTAATACAAAAATTAAATTTTTTTACTAAAAAACTATTTAAGAAGCAGTAAAAAAATCATCCCATACGAAACCAAAATTTGATAAGAAGTCAGCTCTCCACACAACAATCCAATGGATGCAGTGCTGATATAAAAACAAGTAAAATATCACAAGAAAGATGACCGAGCTGCGACTTGTATTCTTATGTATATAGCTTTAAATCACCTAACGCGTGAAAGGATATGTGAGTTTGAGCGCCTCATCTGCTAATGGGAGATCTCTTTTTACTTTGCTGAGGCTGATTAGTGACCACATCAGTTGCCAAAAGGATAAGCATTTGAGACAAGCTATAGTGGGAAAGTCAAAAAAGTATTAGAGGTTACATAAAATGCTTTTCCTTTTGTTGATGTTCGAGATCAGAGTTCTATTAAACATTTTTTTCAAAATTTTAGAATCCATTCAGATATATATTTTTTAGCTGTCATAGTTCAATTTAGTTATGATTTTCAGAAAAATTTTCAAAACTTTTTATAATGAGAAGAACTAGTGAAATAAAACTATAAGGAAGCTCATGTTCAACTTATTTAGAAGAAAAAAAAGTTTATTTTACTCACTACAAGCCTGCAACTGTTTTATAAAATAAAATTAGCATAGTTAGATCGATACAGTCATATAATGAAAGAACTATTTCATAAATATATTTGCAATGCATAATGCTTATGAACTCATAGCATGAGTTCGACAATTTTCATGATATATTTCTCATATACATTAGCTTTGCATGCTGTCTGAACATTTCCAGTAAAGAATATTGTAATCGGCTCTCCTTTTAGTAGTACTTCATATTTAGAGAATGAACACAGTGACAAGATAGAAAACCACCAATAGTTGTTTCCCTGGACTCGCCTAATTATCTTCATCATATTCTACCAAGCAAAGGTGTTCATATCAATGCAAGAGAAATCATCAACATCACCAACCATAGCAAGTTATTCAGAGCATGAAAATCTGAAAGTTATGAAGGAAATGCATGTGAAGTATTAGAAACAAAAGCAATCAACTTTATAATTATTATAAAGCTGATTCATGGAAAGCACTGACCAGCTGCAGATGAATTTCCATTATCAGAAAGACTGGGCTGCGAAGATGGCGACATACTGATTCCAAGGTTCGAACAATCTGCTCCAATGGAACCTGTGCAGTTCAAGAAAACTTAATCATTGAGAAACAGATGAGCATGCCAAAAAAATCTCATATATTACATTTTTATATAGTGTTTTTCATGTTTTGGATTTATAAAAAAACGTTATAATGTAGGGATTTAAAAACTAAATGAATAGAAATACTGTGGTAAACAAAGCTTCAAGCTTTTGGTTAGGTAGTTGAAAGCATTTTCAAATCTGAAAACATGCAACAACCGAAGGTTTCATTTTCTGTCTTTATTACATTGATAAAAGAGATGAAATGCTTACAATCCTTGTAACAAGGGAGGCTGGAGACATTGAGAAGGTTATCGTAGCCTTTCTTGCACTCACACCTGTGCTCAAATGTTGAGCTCCGAACGCATTCTCCACCACCGCAAAAACTCCATGTGCAAGCTTTCAGAATTGAAATCAAGTTAATTAGCATCAAATTTTGTCTATGACAATGCTGAAGTTTTGATAATATGACGACAATAAATGCAACAGTGTAATTTAGGTGACTCAATGTGAGTTTATAGGGTATTAGATTTAGTAGGTTCTTATGGGTCATGTACTGCTATAAATACTTCTTTTAGGAGGAATTAGAGCATCCAAAATGAATGTGTGAAAAAGCTTTAGCTATTTCCTCTCCCTCCCTAATGAGAGTCTGGAGTTGTGAGCATCCTCGAAGCTCCTGCCCCTTCTCCCTCATTCAATCTTGAAAACTTTAAGCATCATGGAATTACTTGATTAGTATACTTTCTAGTGTTTTTCTGTGTTTGTGCAAGTTTTCTGAGCTTTGTTCGTAACATATATGAAATTGAATATATATGGTGAAGGACATGCTTACGATCGAAGAGGCTGAAGTTGTTTGGAGGAGCTGGAAATGGTGGAAGTGCAAGCGGTCCAGAAATCTTTGTGCAGGAGTTATTTATGCTACCTGAACATAACAAATTAAGGTTAATTAGTGAACAACTTAGATGAACAATTTGCATCTGCACCGGACAAATGCTTCCAAATGGTTCCCTTAATAAAATCTTTATAAATCTGGGCTTAGATGAACAATCACTAGCCATAAGTAATTTGTCCAAATTTACAAATCATTTGACAATCAGATAAATACCGATTTTTAAGAAATGAAGTTATTATTCAAACTTTTCTGAGATTCTCCATTTATTTTCAACTTCTATAGTTCATTTGTTTGGAAAATGTATGATACTAATTACTGGACTTATTTGATTTTAAAATTTATATAGACAAAATGAAAGAAACTCACAGTTGGGTATAAGGCAAGGTAGGAAACGGAAATGGTCTTCAATATGTAACTGAGTCCAACCCGGGTTGCATTGACACGAGAACCCAAATGTGCTGTTCTCAGACACCTTGCAAATCCCCTTACCACAATACACAGCTTTGCAGAGTCCATCTGATACATTAACAAAATATTTATCAAATCGACGAACAGACAATAATAACTGTTCAGAAGTCACAAAATACCAAAGGGCCATGAAAAAAACATCTGTTAGTGTCTAAAGGCATTTTAAGGATGGAAGAACGCTGTAAAACCTAAAGAAACTGTCCAAACTAATACTGATACTTCGCTTGGAGTTCTTTTGCTTTCGGGAGGAAATTACAGGAACAGAGCAGAAACCCTGTTCAGTAAAAGATCAAGAAAATTTTCACCAGGCTCATTTGATTTCTTGAAGTTAGAAATCGTTTTGAAGAACGTTAACATTTATTAAAATTATCACTTGATTGAATATATTCAAACAGGAATAATATTTTGAAACTTCATAAATCTCTTCAAAACTCTTTATTTCACAATCAAAATTAGTGGGGAAAATAAAAAATCTCACCTTTAAAAACATATTTTTCATCTGCAAACAACCAAAAGAGACCTTAGAGTAGAAGAAAGAATTTGGGGGGATGGAACAAAGATGAGAGCAGTACTTAGGACTGGAGAAAGGAATGGAGAGAGAAAGTCTCCCGAGCATGGTTGATGGAGCAGAGCTATCGTTTGCAGGACCACGAGGTAAACTGTAACTTCAGACAAAGCCATTTCTTATTTCTGAGAGAGAGGAGAGAGATAAGAGAGAAAGAGGTGAAGTGGGATTGTGGAAGACTGGGAAGTTGCGCGGTAGAGAGCTAAATGCATCGGTGCGGGGAGTATTTAATACGTTATTGATTGTGAGGACGGGTGGAACTGTGAAGGATGGAAAGTGTTTCCTATGACTACAAGCCACTTCAGGGGATTTGAGGTCGACTGCAGAGACTTACGATAACAGAAGAGTCAAACGTCTCTCAAGAAATGTTGAGAGATGCTATTCCATTAAAAAAAATATGAGGCAGATATTAAAAATTTAATTTAAAAGTATTGTTGCATTTTAGAATATTTGCGGCGATAGAGAAATATAAAATTTAGCATTTTAGTTTTGTACGAAAAATTCAACGCATATAAATAAAAGAGTAGAATGTAATATTCATAAGAAATACCAAGATTTATACGCAAGAAATTCTTAAAAGGGGAAAAATCACGGGGCCTGCCCACGTTTGAATTAGGGGTGTCAATTCGGGTCAATGGGTCGGGTTCGGGTCGAATCCGACTTGACCCGACCTTAAACAGGTCGACACTAACCCGACCCGATTTTGTAAACAGATCATGATTGTCAACCTGGACCCAACCCGTGCGGTTTACCGGGTAACACGACCTAACCCGTGAGGGAGGAACGGCGGCATTCTTCAGCGCTCAGGCGGGACACCGGCAGTCCAGCAGCGGCATCTGAGGCGTGACAGCGGCAGCAGCAACCGCAGCTCGCAAACGGGACAGCAGCAGTAGCGGCAGTCTTCCATCTTTTGTTCTTCGGCTCTTCGCGGCTTAGCACTGCAGCAGCGTGGGGATTTGAGGCGTCACGACAGTAGCTCGATCGAGACGGCGGCAGGCCCACAGCGGTGATGGCGTGACGCGACCGACGACCCTGAGCGGACGATACGCAACCTTGAGCGATGCGTGCAAGTGACGAGACTCTAAGTGACGTGATTGATTGACGTGACCCTGACTCATATCCCTAAGCAATGCGACTTACGGGTCAATTCGGGTAAACCCGTGGGTTTCCGGGTCAACCTGAACCGACCAGTTTTTCAAATGGGTCGAAAATCCAAATGGGTCGAAAATCTGAACCCGATCAGTTTCACAAATAGGTTGACCCAAACCCAAATTTTTCTGAGTGGGCCCGGGTCGGGTTTCGGGTTTTGTCAATTTTTGACACCTATAGTTTGAATGAATCCACTAATATTTGTAGTTGATTACAAATGAGGCCCTTCATTGGGGAGAAAGCCTTGGCTCGATGTATACATTATCTATAACACAGTACATAGAGAATAACATGACAGTTGTTCTTAAGATAGTGTTGCATGTTTGTTTGGTTAGTAGGATCGTTGTCGATGGGCGATGGTGGACGGAAGGACCTTGGTCGACAGAAGACGGTGATCTGAAAGATCGTAGTTGGCAAGCAACATGGTCAGCGAGCGATGTTAGTCGGAACGGCCGTAGTCAATGAGCGATGATAGTTGGAAGGATCGTAGTCGACGGGCAATAGTAGTCTGAAGGACAATAGTTGGGCGATGGTCGTTAGAATGACCGTAGTCGGGCAATGGTAGTCAGAAAGACAGTAATCAGGCGACGATGGTTGGAAGGACCATAGTTAGGCGATGGTGGTAAAAAAGATCATAGTCAGACGAGTGGTCCGACTGACCATAGTCAGCGGGCAACGATGTTTGAAAGGATTGTAGTCAGGTGATGGTGCTAGAAAAGATCGTAGTCGGGCAACAGTGGTCGGAAGGACCGTAGTCCAGCGATGGTGGTTCGAAAGACCGTAGTCGGGTGATGGTGGTCGGAAGGATTATAATCAGCGGGCGACGATGGTCGGAAGGATCATAGTCGGGCGATGGTGGTCGGAAAGATCATATTTGGGTCACAGTGGTCGGAAGAACTATTGTAGTTGGGGGACGATAGTTGGAAAGACCGTAGTCGGGCGACGGTGGTCAGAAGGAAGTCCGACGGTGGTCGTCGGCTAGGTGGAAGTTCAGCGGCGATAAGCGACTAGGTGGAAGCCCGGCAACAGAAGGCAGTCGGACGGTGCAAGCTTGAGAAAGCAAGAAAGATCCTTCATTTTCCATCTCTTCCTCCTCCCCTTTGTGAATAATGAGGGGTTTATTTATAGTTTTTTAGAGTGACATGTCTAGTAAATAGGGAGAAGATCAAGGGCATATTGGGAGTGTGTGAAATAGACGGCCGATATTGACGACCTTGATTATAGACCATTTATTGAGTATTTAAGTATCTTAATGATGTTAGAATTTGATGATCTTGGGCTCGTTGGATTCGTCTCTTGAGATTCGTGCCCGAACAAGATATTTTTTTGGAGATTTGAAATTCTCTATGATCTAGGAATTTAATCACCATCAAAAATAGCCTTGAAGGTGTATAAATAAGAGCATATGTATAGATTTTGGTTTGTCGCGCTCAGGGGGGGGGGGGGGTGGTCTCATTCTAGATGTTCCAATTAGATTCTTCCATATTTTCATGAATGTTGAATGGTTGAGCTCACACCCTCCCCTGACATAAAAGCTCATTATAGACCTATATGGACTAAGGTCAACTTGGGTGGCCATTTAGGGGTCGATAACAATTCATGGGTCGCTGTCATAAATGATTTCTATGTTAGACAATCACAAGATACTAATTTGAATCATTTTAATCTAATGATGTTCCAATTAGATTCTTCCATCTTTGCATGAATGTTGAATGCCTCAACATAAAAGCTCATTATAGAGCTATATGGACTAAGGTCAACTTGGGTGGCCATTTAAGGGTCGATAACAATCAATGGGCTGCTGTCATAAGTGATTTTTGTGTTCAACAATCACAAGATACTAATTTGAGTCATTTGATGCCACGAGTTAATCTAATGATGTTCCAATTAGATTCTTCCATTTTTACATGAATATTAAATGGCGGAGCTCACACCCTCCTCTGACATGAAAGCTCATTGTAGAACTATGTGGATTAAGGTCAATTTGGGAGGCCATTTAGGGGTGGATAACAATCCATGGGTGGTTGCCATGAGTGATTTCCATGATAGACAAGCACAAGATACCAATCTAAATCATTTGTTGTCATGAGTTAATCTAAATGATATATCAAATTACTAATAGTCAACTTTCTAGAACATGAAATTTTGAAAATATTCTCAAATTTTATTTAGGGCTATCAAAAGAGATTAAATGTTGTAATCTTGGTATTGAAATATTTATCTCTAAAATTTTAATCCAACATTGAAAAGGGATCATGAACAGGAATGTTGGGTGCTAGAAAGTTTATGGTGATAGAGAAAGAGTTTTACATCATAACTTTGCATTAAAATGTTGCACATATATAAATAAAAAAGAAGAATGGCATGACCGTACGGCATGAGACATTAGAGTTTTCCCTAATCTAATTTTTAAATATTTCGAGTGATTTTTAAAATAATTATCATCATCCACTAACATTTGCTTCCCCACTCTCGCCTACCACCACTTGCCACCAACTACAGGCTATCTCCACCACTATAGATGTGCGCCACCATCGTTAGCTGCTAGCCACCACGACTGCCACTGTCGTCATTTTCTTGCTGGTCATCGTCGATGCTCTGCCGGTGATCATCATCATCAATCAGCATATAAATCAATTTATTTAATATTCAATAGAAATATATTCTTAGTATGTATTCATTTTAAAACAAAATAAAAAATAATGATATTTAATAAATAATAAATAATGAAAATGATCTCAATCAACTCTTGATATTTTTACTAATTTTCAGTTCATCGTCTCCAATAATGGCTATAAATAGAATGGAAAAAATTGCCAAGTTATTTTTAGGTGTTGCTTTCTTTTGACTCGTCGCCGGATACTGAGAAATTATTACGTAAAGTTGTCATCAAATTATTCAGAAATGAATCAGGATGCATCACGTCATTCAGTTTATAACTATATACAACAAAATAATAACATAGTGTGTACTGATACACCTCCTAATAACATATTAACATCTAGTGACCGTAGGTAATAATTTCTCACGGATGCTATTAATGCTTTAAAGCTCGCGGGTAGTTGGCAGGCGAAGTGGAATCTGGAATGGATCTTGAAACTCAAACAAAAGCGAAGTTGAATGCGTTAAGATCACCGATTCGCGAGAAGACCGAATTAATGCTTAATTAATGCAACGTCTCGTTTTCTTCGTCAAGTTTTTATAATTCGTGGAGTACTTGAAAGTTCAGTGTGGATGATATGAAAACAGAAAAAATAAAGCGTTGGATATCAGGTAGTCTTCAAACTATTTAGGTTTATGAAGAGATTAGAATAAATTTAAAATTTTCTAACATTATTATGATATATTTAATATCATAATATTCTATTATAAATTTTTTTCATTAAGAAATGAGATTGATTGATTTGACTAAAATTTAAAATTGAAATACTTTAGAGTTGTTTATATAAGTATAAAATAAATGCAGATAATTTTTTTAAGTCAAATAAATATAGTGTAAAGTCCAAATATGATGGTAGCTGGTGGGTGATAATGATGGCGGTAAATGATAGCAGTCAGCAACACTGGTAACTGGCATTGGCAGGTGGTGGCAACTGTTGACAGCAGAGGGTGGAGCCAAAGGGTGGTTGTGGTCGGTGGCTAACTTGTGTTGGTGGCCTCCAACGGTGGCTGGTGGCTAGTGGTGATGATCAGTGGGTCAATTATAGCAGCAGTTGGCGTTACTGGTGGTGGTTGTTGGCAATGACGACCATGGACTTGGGGCTGAGGATGGGGGTCAGTGGGCCACTGCGGCCGACAACAAGAAGAAAGATTGCATAGGGTGAAAAAGGGATTCGACCTAAATTGGCCGAGTTTACAACTTATCAAACATGAACTAATGAGTGAAAAGAAAGTTCACTGAAATTTTACGCTGCATTTATTATAAAATGTTTTTTTAGTTAAACTTAAAATTGAAAGATCTTAATACATCATATTCATCTAGTCAATACATTTGCTTTAATTATAACTACGCAAAATTTTTAGGATGTTAGTCCTCCCTCCCTATGAGTTTAAGAAGCTTTCGATTATTTTTTTACTTCTAAATTTAAACCCATTTAGACTCATAATAAGGAGTTTTTTATATTTTTGAGTTCATCTTGTTGCGGGCTAGAATATACGCAGCGATAGAGTTAGAATTTTACGTCTTAGTGTTGCACGAATATCCAGCTCACATACAGAGAACACAAGATTTTTACGTGGAAAATCCTGGAAAAGGGAAAAACCACAGGGCCTGGCCCAGTTAAAATGATTCCACTAGAACTTGAGTAGGTTACAGTGGGCTAACTCGCCTCCAAGGGCGATCAAATAACAAATATCAACCGCAGGGGTGAAGTCGGGGGTATGTGAAAGTCTGATGTCACACTAGCAGAACTTCGGGGTCACTCGATGATCTGGCAGACTTCTGGGCCCTAGGTTGTGGTCTGGTAGAACTCCGGACCTTAGGGGGTTGTCCGGCATAGTTGAGGACGTCAGGTGGTGGCCTGGCAGAAGTCTAGGCCTCACGTGGTGGTCCGGTAGAGTTGAGGACGTCGGGCGGTGGTCCGACGGAGCTCAAAGCGTCAGGTGGTGGTTCGGCGGAGTTGAGGACGTCAGGTGGTGGTCCGGCGGAGCTCAGGGCGTCAGGCGGTGGTCCGGTAGAGTTGAGGACGTCAGGTGGTGGTCTGGCAGAGCTCAGGGCGTCAGGCGGAGGTCCGGTGGAGTTGAGGACGTCAGGTGGTGGTCCGGTGGAGCTCAGGGCGTCAAGCGGTGGTCCGGCGGAGTTGCGGACGTCAGGTGGTGTCCAGTGGAGCTCAGGGCATCAGGCGGTGGTCCGGCGGAGTTGAGGAAGTCAGGTGGTGGTCCGGCGGAGTTGAGGACGTTAGGTCGTGGTCCGGCGGAGCTCAGGGCGTCAGGCGGTGGTCCGGCGGAACTCCGGCGGTGGTCGAGGAGGAGCAAGGAGGCAAGAGCCATATCCGATCTCTCTTTTTTCTCCTTAGGATTAGGTGCCCTCTTTACAGAGGAGAGAGGGTTTTATTTATAGATTTTTGAGAGTGGCATGGCCCGTAAATAGGAGAAAGATCAAGGGTGATTAGGGAGTGGTTTGAATGGACGACCGATGTTGAATCTCTTGATCGTGGACTGTTTACTGGACATTTGAAGGTCTTAGAGATGTCGGCTTTTGTCGATCTTGGGTTCGTTGGATTTGTCTCGTCAAGACGCTCAATTCGACTATAACCACGTTATATTTGGAGACCGTTTGGTAATCCAAATTATGGTTTGAACCTTCTAACAGTACTTCAGACCCTTGATTTAGACCCATATGGGCTCGGATTGGGTTGAATTTGGTGTCGTTGGGTTCGTATTTCCGAGACGTTCAGCTCGACTATAAGTTTGCTAAAATCGGAATTCAGATGGCCCCAATTTTAATTTCAGAAGTTTCTTGCTTGATTTTCCTTGAGATTCGTGCCCGATCAAGATAATTTTTTGATGATATATCACATCTCTTTAATAAATCACACTATGTGAGCCAGAAAATAATGTACAGACCATCATGAAATTAATATTTGAAATTTCTAATCTAAACATTTGTCTGCGTCAAAATTCATAATTCATCAATAAATTTTTGATGTTACAATATTAATTAAATCATAAAAATATCCACTTATAAGAAATATTTTTCTAAATAAATTAGATTTTCATATAAAGCATATTTATATTTCACAAAATTACTTAAAAAAAAGCAAATTAGACCAAATCTTAATCCCTCTCTTTCTCCATGTCTAGGCCTATAAAGAAAGCTTACTGTTTGTGTTCGATCATCGCAAGTTCAACTATTTTTTATAAGCTCATTTATTTAAAGAGTCAAACACAAATAAAATCTTATTCAACCATTTTTTTATTTGACAATTGCTTGATTGTTTATACTTTATATATATAATATCACTGTTGCGGACTCAAATATACGCGGCGATAGAGTTTAAATTTCCGTCTCAGCGTTGTACGTATATTCAGCACACAAACAGAAGAATGAAAGAACACCAGGATTTTTACGTGGAAAACCCTGGAAAGGGAAAAAACCACGGGGCCACGCCCAGTTGAAAGAGTTCCACTAGTGTCGCTTGAAGTACACGAGGCTGATCCGTCCTTTAAATTCAGGACGATCATATTACAATGAGTATCAGTTACAAGGACAAGCAGAGTTCCGATGTCACTTGAGTGTCCGGCAGAATTCCGGCGTCACTTGGAAAGAAGTCCGGCGTCACTCGGGCGTTGGGTAGAATTCCGGCGTCGGGCAGAATTCTGACGTTGCTCCCGTGTCGGGCAGAGCTCCGGCGTCCCTCGGGCGCCTGGTGGTGCTTCGGTGGTGTTCCGGCGGTGTTCCGGCGGAGTTCCGGCGGTATTCCGGCGGTGGTCGAGGAGGAGTTATTCCCTCCTAGGCTTCTCTTCTCTTCCTTCTCTTCTTCTCTTCTTGGCTTGGGGTCCCTTCTTAAGAGAAATGAGGGGCTATTTATAGTTTTTCTTGAGTGGCATAGCCTGTAAATAGATGAGGGATCAAGGGCAAATAAGGAGTGATCCGGATGAACGGCCGATATTGAATCCCTTGATCGTGAACCGTTTATCAAGCATTTAAAGGTCTTAATGATATCAGAGTTCTACGATCTTGGGCTTGTTGGATTCGTCTCGTCGAGACGCTCGATTTGACTATAAGCTCGTCAAAATCGGAGACCGTTTGGTAACTCAAATTGCTGTTTGATGCTTCCAACAGCACTTCGGGTACTTGATTTGGACTCGTTTGGGCTCGGATTGAGTCGAATTTGGTGTTGTTGGATTCGTATTTCCGAGACGCTCAGTTCGACTGTAAGCTTGCTGAAATCGGAGTTTAAATAGTCTCCGAATTAATTTTTGAAGTTTCCAACTTGAGTTTTTTCCTCGAGATTCGTGCCCGATCAAGATAATTTTCCGATGACGTATCAGTTGCCCCCCTATTTTTGGACGTCAAAGCTCCAGGAGTCCAAAAATATATGTGTCGGCTATTCACTTTGGCAAAATCGCAAAAATTTGCGTTCCAAAAATTAAATGTTTGCTCGAACTTGATCATAGAGGCCCCGTTGAGCTCCGAAAGTGTCAAAATTGAGTCAGGAACGTCGAAAAACGTGTCCGGGGACCCCAAAAACGTCGAATTTGGACCGTCCGGGCCCGAAATCGGAGCCCGGGAACGCGTAGGCAGCCGAACCGGCCGGCCGGCCGGCCGGCCACCGCCCGCCGCCGTCCGCGGCGGCGCCTGCGCCAACCGGCGCGTCCGCGCGCGTCTGCGCGCGGAACCGCGCAGAACCGCGCGGGGCGCGGTTTTGGTTTAAAAAAAAATATATAATTTTTTTTATTTAAATTGTGGGTCCCACATGGGATTAAAAATCCGAAAAAATCTCAAAAAATTCCGAAAATTTTGAAAAATTTCAGGAAATTTAATAGAATTTTGGAATCCTCCCCCCCCCCCCCTTAAAGAAAACTATAAATAGACCCCCCAGGGCCTAGTAGAAACTCGCCCCTTCTTCCTTTCTCTCTCTGGCTTTTGGCATTTTGAGGCTTTCCGCCGTTTTTGAGTAGGTGACTTTCCCTACTTAACTCGGCGCCCCTCCCTTTGCGCAGAAGTTAGAGTATTCCTCTCTTCTCCCCTCTAGTTTCTGGCATTTTGAGGCCTTCCGCCGTTTTTGAGTAGGTGATTTTCCCTACTTAACTCGGCGCCCCTCCCTTTGCGCAGAAGTTAGAGTATTCCTCTCTTCTCCCCTCTAGTTTCTGGCATTTTGAGGCCTTCCGCCGTTTTTGAGTAGGTGATTTTCCCTATTTGACTCGGCGCCCCTTCTTTTGCACAGAAGTTAGCGGTTTTTCCTCTTTTTTCTCTCATTCTGGCTTTCTGACAGTTGAGGCATTCCGTTGTTATTCAGTAGGTGATTTTCCCTACTTGAGACAACGCCCCTCCTCTTGTACAGGAGTTAGAAATTTCTTTTCTTTTTCATTCCTTCATGTGGAGGTGAGATGTTAGTCGGAGGGAGTCTGAAGATGGTCGGAAGTCAGGCGTCGGGAAGAAGTACAACGAGGGTCCGACGACGGGCATAAGTCCGGCGTCGGGTAGAAGTTCGACGAAAGTCACGCGACTGACAGAAGTCTTTCAACGGGAGGAAGTTCGGTGTCAGACAGAAGTCTGACGAAAGTCCCGCGATTGGCAAAAGTCCTGCGTCGAGTGGAAGTACGGTGTCGGGCAGAAGTCCGACGAAAATATTGGGCAAAATTCCAACGAAAGTCCGGCGACGGGCAGAGACCCAGCAACGGGAAGAAGCTCGTCGTCGGGTAGAAGTCCGATGAAAGTCTGATGACGGGCAGAGGTCCGACGACAAGTAGAAGTACATCGTCGGGTAGAACTCTGACGACGGGCAGAAGTCTGGTGTCAGGCAGAAGTTCGACGAATGACCCACGATGGGCAGAAGTCCTTCAACGGGAGGAAGCTCAGCGTCAGGCAGGAGTCCGACGAATGTCCCGCGACGGGCAGAAGTCCTTCAACGGGAGGAAGCTCAGCGTCGGGCAGGAGTCCGACGAATGTCCCGCGACTGGCAGAAGTCCTTCAACGGGAGGAAGCTCAACGACGGGCAGGAGTCCGACGAATGTCCCGCGACGGGCAGAAGTCCTTCAACGGGAGGAAGCTCGGCGTCGGGCATGAGTCCGACGAATGTCCCGCGACGGGCAGAAGTCCTTCAACGGGAGGAAGCTCGGTGTCGGGCAGAAGTCCGACGAATGTCCCGCGACGGGCAGAAGTCCTTCAACGGGAGGAAGCTCAGCGACGGGCAGGAGTCCGACGAATGTCCCACGACGGGCAGAAGTCCTTCAACGGGAGGAAGCTCGGCGTCGGGCATGAGTCCGACGAATGTCCCGCGACGGGCAGAAGTCCTTCAACGGGAGGAAGCTCGGTGTCGGGCAGAAATCCGACGAATGTCCCGCGACGGGCATAAGTACAACGTCGGGTAGATATCCGAGGCAAGTCACGCAACTGGCAGAAATACGACGTTGGGTAGAAATTCGACGAGGGTCTGGCGACGGGCAGATGATGGCCGGCGTCCAGTAACATTGTGTTAAGGCAATATTCATCCATACTGAAGTGTGCCAACATCAGATATTACTGAATCAAGAGGCCGAAGTAGTGTGACATGCCAATATTCTGGCAATACACTAACACTGTCAACTGAGTGGAGGTCTGATGATGATCCAGTTATGTCCTTTCTTTAAAGGAGCAGTTGTAGGAGATGCTTGCGTGCAGTAAGGGAGAAGTCACTTAAATCCACCAAGGATATTTGACTGTGTTAAAGTTACTTGTTGCTGGATGATACTAGCTTGTATGAGTGTCGCTAGTGTACCTTTTGATTCAACTTCTGATGAGAAGAAATGTATATTTGAATCTGAATTTATGTAACTCCAATGATATTGTATATGACATGAGGATTTGTCCCCTAGAGAGACCTGAATTGTTATTGCATCTGTAAGACATGCTTTGTGCTTTTGATGTATTATTAGTTTGAACGAATGTGAGAGACATCCTTTTAGGATGTTTGACATATCTGACACTGTAAGTCAAAGCCCTTGCTTGATGATGTTAAGGGAAGATGTAAGATTAAATCTCCCCAAGAATGATCTTCCAATGATTGGGATACAAGACATCATCCAATGACATTTGACCTATATGAGGTTGTATGTCAGAGCCCTGCTCAATGACGTTAACCTGTATAGGAGTGGTCGAGGTAATCCACCAAGGATGTGAGACCTATCCGAGGTTGTATGTCGGAGCCTTTACTCGACGACGTTAACCTGTATGGAAGAGGTCGAGAGAATCCACCAAGGATGTGAGACCTATCCGAGGTTGTATGTCGGAGCCTTTGCTCGACGACGTTAACCTGTATGGAAGAGGTCGAGAGAATCCACCAAGGATGTGAGACCTATCCGAGGTTGTATGTCGGAGCCTTTGCTCGACGACGTTAACCTGTGTGGAAGAGGTCAGATCGAATCCCCCTGGGATTGATCATCCAGTGATTGAGACACAATAAAGATTGTGTATTTCTCGAATCAAGGATAAAGAGACTATATTTGTCAGTAGTTTTTCATTGTCATTTATATTCTTTTTTAAAGAAAGAGACAATATCAAAACTGGACGAACAACACATTATATTACTGTAAGACAATACAATAATTTTCTTGTATAACAAAAGAGATACATATATGGACAACCACATCATTTGACTTGGTAGAAATACTAAGGACATTAGAGTGACATCCTACTGATCATAGAAGAGATACATGGTGACACATGACAAGTAGTATTACTAACACAAAGGTTCAAGTTGCAGCATTACTCAATCTCACCAACCATTTGAATATTATTCAATGGTTGTCTTTGTTGTTGTTGATTTTGCCCCCCAGTGGGGCGAGCTTCTTCTCGGGTAGGTGGGTTCCCAATAAACTGTCGAAGATAGCCCTGACGGATAAGTCTTTCAATCTCATCCTTAAGTTGCCAACACGCTTCAGTAGAGTGGCCACGACTACGATGAAAGTGACAGTACTGATCTTGATTTCCTGTATTTGGCTTCGAAGGATGCGGCCATTTCACTTTGTCCTGATCTTGAATCGCCATTAACACATTTGCTCGAGATGTGTTGAGCGGAGTGTACTCTTTCTCCTGCCGAGGTTCTCGTTGTGGTAATGGGGGCCTAGGAGGTAGATTGCTATTCCCTTGCTTTTTTCATTGTAAGGAAGAATTATCCATCCCAGGAGCACCTTTGCGCTTCCCATTTGTCTGCTCGAACTGCTTTCTGTGAGCATTTATGGCTTCATCTGCGGAGATTTGTGCCTCCACACGATGAATCAGGTCGGCATACGAAGGGACCGTGTCTCGCATAAGTGCTGAGTAGAAGGGGCCCGGACGAAGCCCTCCGAGGAAAACGCCTCTAAGTAACTCGGGATCTACTCCCGGAATTTGACGAGCTTCAGTAGAAAATCTCTTGAAGTATTCCTTGAGGGACTCACTTTCATTCTGACGGATCCCCGAGAGGTGAGAAGAGTCCTTAGTAATTCTCCGATTGGCGACAAATTGTTCGACGAACACTTTTGCCAATTTGACGAACATTGGAATGGTTCCGGCTGGAAGCGAATAGAACCATGTTCGAGCTTGTCCTTTGAGGGTGGCAGGAAAGACCTGACAGAGGAGCGCGTCTGAGGCTCGCTGGATATGCATAATTGTTCGATAATGATCGATATGCTCGTACGGGTCAGTTGTCCCGTCATAGGGGTCGATGTTCGGTAGTTTGAATCCTGTCGGAATAGGGTGTTGAAGAATAGCTTCCGTCAGGGGTGACGAATCCTGGAAGTCCCACTGATGAAGAGGTTGCCTTACGCCTCCTATAGGGAACTCTTCTCGAACCAATCGTCGCAGTTCGTGGTGTAGGGTATTGCGAGGGAGCTCAGCAATGTGATGTTGGGCTAGCTCCTCAGGGAGGTCTTGAGGAAGGAGAGATTGCCGACCTGTGTGCGGAGGATGGGTAGAACTTGCTGTATCAGCCAGTTCGTTATCTTGATGTGACTGCGAACGCCTCCTGGGTGGAGGAAGAGGAATCTCAGCTTGAAGATGTTCGATTTGAACAGCTTCAACACGTGGCGGATCTCGAGGGAGAAGAACCTCCTCCTGAGGTGCTAGGGTCGGTTGTCGAGTCTCTCGCAGGAGGTGTAGGATCTCGTTCTGAGATTCTTCCATCTTTCGGATTCGCTCCTCCAAAGAAGGCCCTGAGGTTCCTTCTCCAGCAATGTGTTGCCCCCCAGGAAGAAAGGAGGCAGAAACTTGATGTCCACGATTTATAGACTGGTTTCTGGATTGGGGAGAGTGGGAGCGGGAGGCTCCTATGAGGCGATTGCTACGCCTATTGACCATCGTAGCAATACTTGAAGTTGTGGGATAAGTTTCCCACAGACGGGGCCAAACTGTTGCGGACTCAAATATACGCGGCGATAGAGTTTAAATTTCCGTCTCAGCGTTGTACGTATATTCAGCACACAAACAGAAGAATGAAAGAACACCAGGATTTTTACGTGGAAAACCCTGGAAAGGGAAAAAACCACGGGGCCACGCCCAGTTGAAAGAGTTCCACTAGTGTCGCTTGAAGTACACGAGGCTGATCCGTCCTTTAAATTCAGGACGATCAGATTACAATGAGTATCAGTTACAAGGACAAGCAGAGTTCCGATGTCACTTGAGTGTCCGGCAGAATTCCGGCGTCACTTGGAAAGAAGTCCGGCGTCACTCGGGCGTTGGGTAGAATTCCGGCGTCGGGCAGAATTCCGACGTTGCTCCCGTGTCGTGCAGAGCTCCGGCGTCCCTCGGGCGCCTGGTGGTGCTTCGGTGGTGTTCCGGCGGTGTTCCGGCGGAGTTCCGGCGGTATTCCGGCGGTGGTCGAGGAGGAGTTATTCCCTCCTAGGCTTCTCTTCTCTTCCTTCTCTTCTTCTCTTCTTGGCTTGGGGTCCCTTCTTAAGAGAAATGAGGGGCTATTTATAGTTTTTCTTGAGTGGCATAGCCCGTAAATAGATGAGGGATCAAGGGCAAATAAGGAGTGATCCGGATGAACGGCCGATATTGAATCCCTTGATCGTGAACCGTTTATCAAGCATTTAAAGGTCTTAATGATATCAGAGTTCTACGATCTTGGGCTTGTTGGATTCGTCTCGTCGAGACGCTCGATTTGACTATAAGCTCGTCAAAATCGGAGACCGTTTGGTAACTCAAATTGCTGTTTGATGCTTCCAACAGCACTTCGGGTACTTGATTTGGACTCGTTTGGGCTCGGATTGAGTCGAATTTGGTGTTGTTGGATTCGTATTTCCGAGACACTCAGTTCGACTGTAAGCTTGCTGAAATCGGAGTTTAAATAGTCTCCGAATTAATTTTTGAAGTTTCCAACTTGAGTTTTTTCCTCGAGATTCGTGCCCGATCAAGATAATTTTCCGATGACGTATCAATCACAAATATTAATTTATTTAAAATAAAACATGCTTTCTATTGTATATAATTTGATGTAATTTAAATGCTAAAATAATTTGTAAATAAGTAAAAAAAATCAAAAATTTGATATATAAATACATAAAAATTTTATAATATATATGTAAAATACCTTTCTTAGATGGATATAATTTGACATAATAGCTTAACAAAATGGCTTAGAAAGACTCAGCAAAAAATCTTCCAAAAACGAAGGCAGGGTAAAACCAAGCGAAAAAGGTTTTTTGTTTGTTTGTTTGTTTGTTTGAAAGATGAGGGCTCCGCTAAGAATATCATTGATAACACAAAATGTTACATTTCTCAACATTCTGAGAGCCAATGCAAATGAACAATTAGACAGATCCTCGAGAAAAAAAGTTTAGCATTTACAATTATGAGAATCATTCATATACGTAGTTTATTTTGGTCTGTTGGTTGAGAGTTTTGGCTCAAGTAAGAAGTATTGAGTTTGAGTCTTGCGTATATAATATGTGTGTAAGTTTATCTTAATTGACTTATATGTCCCCCAAAAAAAAAATCTTGCATGTAAATTATAATGAGAAGCAAAATAAGGAAAAATTAGGGCTTAGATACACCTAATAAAGCTGCATGTCAAGTGGAGTTGTATATGATCTGATGCTATTCAAGACATGCAAAAATCTTGGGGGCAGACATTGGTCAAGATTACATCCACATATATTATATATTATGTCAGTTTCGATTATTGTCTTTTCCCTTAAAAAATAAAAAAGGTATGCAACATTTTGTATATGATATATCATCAAAAATTTATCTGGATCGATCGGGAACGAATCTTGAGGTAAAATTAAATTGGAAACTTTCAAAATTAAATTCGGGACCATCCGAACTTTGACTTCTGCAAACTTATAGTCGAACCGAACTTCACAAAAAGACAAACACAGCAACACCAAATTCAACCCAATCCGAACCCAAATGGGTCAAAATCAAAGACCCGAAGCACATTAGGAAGTTTCAAATCATAAATTGGATGACCAAACAGTTTCCAAACATGACATGCTTATAGTTAAATCGAGTAGCTCGACGAGAAGAATCCAACGAGTCTAAGACCGTCGAATTCTGATATTATTAAGGCATTCAAATGCCCAGTAAGTGATACATGATCTAAGAGATTAATATCGGTCGTCCATTCAAACCACTCCCAACATATCCTTGATCTCGCTCATATTTACTGACCATGCCACTCTCAGAAAATTATAAATAGACCCCTCAATTCTCATGGAAAGGGGGAGGAAGCAAGAGAGGAAGGGGGGAAGCAAGGAAGAGAAAGAAGTAAGAGAAATATGAGTTCTCCTGCCACCAGACTCCTCATCGACCACCGTCGAGCCACCGACTGACGCAAGACTTTAGCTTGGCCATCGATTGTCATTGGACTTCTACCCGTCCACCGATTGTCGTCGGACTTACTCCCGGCCACCGACTGTCACCGGACTTACTCCCGGCCAACGATTATCATCGAACTTTTCCCCAACAATTGTCCCCAGCCGACCACAATCCTTTCGACCTCTGTCGTTAGACAACAGCCTTTCTGACCACTGTCACTCGCAGACTACAGTCCTTCCGATCTTCGTCGCCAGATTACGGTCTTTCTGACCTACGTCGCCTACCAACTACGGGCCTTCCGTCCTCCGTCGTCAGATAATGATCTTTCTGACTTCCGTCTAAAGCCGGCTACGATCCTTCCGACCTCCGTGGCCAGACAACGGTCTTTTTGACCATTGTCGCCCGCCGACTACTATCTTGACCTCCGTCGCCTGCCGATTATGGTCTTTCCGACCTCCGTTGCCTGCTAACTATGGTCCTGCTGACTAAACGAACATGTCAATACTGATTATTCCAATTCCCACCATGTAATGCACTTTATATGATGTATATTTGTTACATCAAACCAATGCCTTCCCTCAAGGAAGGGCCTCATTTGTAATTGACTACAAACACTTGTGAATTTATTCAAATTGGGTCAGGCCGCCGTGGTTTTCCCCCTTTTCAGGGGTTTCTACGTAAAAACTTTAGTCTCTCTTATGAACGCTATACCCTCTTTTTTATCTGATTGTGTGTTGGGTCTTCGTACAAAACTAAGACGTTAAACTTTATATTTCTCTATTGCCGTGAATATTCCAAGACGCAACATTGTTCATGAACCAAGAAGAAACCAACAGCATTATTTTATCCAGGATGTGGTTCTGGATCTAGAGAGCATCACCAAAAATAGAGAAGTCGAGATCTAAACCACTTCAATCAGAGAGATCATTAACAGAGCACATAAAATAGTTTCAGTAGGGATAATCGTCTATCAATTCAACCAATTAAAAGTACCAATATATAATCTCTTTCATATAAACCCATCATAAAGCCATAAGAACATTCTCTAGTTAATGCATCATAGTTCTAGCCACAAATGCAAGTCAAAGTATCCTCGTTGAGAAACCAACAATCAGAAAACACCCCAGCCAAATTCATAACAAAGCAAGCAGCTTCTAGGAGTAACAAAAAATTATCACACATTCAAAGAAAAGGTATGCATGAGTGATTCCATGTAATTCTTATATATAAAATATATATTTGATTAATCATAATACTACAAGCTGAAAGAAAATAAGTAGTTTTAAAGCTTTCCCTTAGAATTTTCTATGTAGAAAAGGCATAGTTTATAGCATATGCTTTGAACCAAAGCTGCTTATATCAAGTGGATAGTGGGGACTTGAAAATTTTTGCAGTCAAGAAACTTATTAAAGAATTCTCTGTCTAAATAATAGTAGGGGTGCCAATTCGGGTCAACAGGTCGGGTTCGAGTTGAACCCGGAATTAACCCGATGCTATTTGACATGACCCGAACCCGACCCATTTTTGCAAATGGGTCAGAAAATGTAACCCGGACCCGTCCCGCCGGGTTGACACGACCTGACCTGAAATTTGCCGATGTGGGAAACTGGGAATGCGTGACGTTGTGACGAGATGGACCTCGAGACCTGAAGCCTGATGGTGGCCTAGCGCGGGCGTGGTCCGTCCCTTGTGCCTCGTGCCATGACAGCGGCGTGGGCGTGGTCCGCCGTCAGCGTGGACCTGATCACGTGAAGCTTGAAGGCCGTTTAGGGCCTAGGCTGGTGCGTGCTACCACCTAGCGGGAAGCAACCAAGCAGGACAGCAGGTGGGCGCGTGAGGTGCAGACTAGCGGGCTAGGCCTAGGCTGGCTGGGCGTGACCGCGTGAGCCGCTTGACGTGGGACTGCCAGAAGCGGGAATCAAGCTCGGGCGGCTATGCTGGGCTAACGGACCTGGACCCGGGTCAACTTCGGGTTAATTTCAGGTTTCCGGGTCAACCCGAACCCGACCCATTTTTTCAAACGTGTCAAAAAATCGAACCCGAACCCAACCTGTTTGCTAACCGGGTCGACCTGAACCCAGATTTTTCTGGGTCGTGCCTGGGTCGGATTTCGGATCGTGTCAAAAATTGACACCCATAAACAATAGTAAGTAGCACAAGAGGCTTCTTTGATATTAATACTAAGAATCTGAAGCATGCAAGATGTGTTATCACAAGGAGGTAAGTTCTATTATACCTAAAAGATGAAATTAGAAACCTTAGCATTCCTATTGCATTGAAACTAGATCAAATATGCGAATTAAGGAATTGAGTGTAGCTTACTGTTTTTATGAATATTGAAGGTAAGTAATCTCTGATTTTCGAAGCATAGCTATGCAATTGTTTCCGAAAATTAGAGGCATTATAAGTTG
Source organism: Dendrobium chrysotoxum (assembly GCA_019925795.1). Lineage (NCBI taxonomy): Eukaryota > Viridiplantae > Streptophyta > Magnoliopsida > Asparagales > Orchidaceae > Dendrobium > Dendrobium chrysotoxum. The sequence continues at coordinate 52,229,357 of CM034301.1, forward strand.
GTTTGATCCAAAAGAAATCATAGGCATTACAGCACCCAGAAAAAAGTGGAGAATTAGGTTTCGTTTGGGATGACTTTTTTACTGTTTCTTAAAATAACTTTTTAGTACGAATTTAAAATTACTAAAAAGCTACTTTAAGAAGCAGTAACAAAGTCGTCCCAAACAAAATCTTAGTATTGTGGGGCCTTTTTAGGTTTGGCTTTACTAAGGGTATTGACTATGGAGAGTATCATTTCCCTAGGCATAGAAGTGGTTTTCCAAAAAAACTGCATGAATTTTGTTAGCACCATTGCCATAAAGAACATTGTTAATGAACTCGTTGACTTTTCTCATTAAGCCTTTCGAAAGAGAAACATAGCAGAGTTAGTAATATAAATAGTTTCAAATAGTAGATACGATTAATTGAAATATGCCAAAAAATAAAAGAGTTTTGAAACAAACTATAAGCAAGAACCATAGAAGCTTAAGATTCAAGAGAATTTTATTGTTGATTGGAGAAGAGGAAAAATGATAGGCCACATTCATGGGTGGAGTTCAGGGAGGGGACCTAAAAAAAATTCTAATTCTTTTTATTTTTTATTTTATGTTATTATTATTGTTTTATTATTAAATAGAATCACAATTAATCTATTTTTTTATTTATCTCCTTATAATTCTGACTTTCTATTAAAATAAATTAGATTTGAATATTATAATCAAAATTTTATCATAATAAATTTAAAATTTTAGAATTATTTTAAGATCAATACATATAATATAAGTTAAAAGAGTTTTACCATGAAATAGAATTAGAGAGAAGTAAATAAACGATATTTTAATCACTTATATTGAAATTTATTTATTTGTTTATTGATAATAAAGTACTTATTTAATGACACTATGTCTTATAAATTGAAGGTTTTTTATCATCTTATTTTTAATCTTTTTAAAATAAAAAATTTATATGAATTTTTTTTAAAGCTCCAAATGGTGGCCTCAAGAGCAAATAAAAGAAAATCACAGAAATATCTTAAATATTTAATTTATATCTCAACTAGAAAAAATTTCTTGACTCCAACTTAGTCCCTCATTAGGAGAGATTATTCTATGCAGATACCGGACGAGAAGAACCGTCTGGTTGTCTCTGTAAATGTTAAAAGCGCAGCATGAATAGTAAAAGGGCAGCTTCACTGTACTTTTACTGTTTACAAAGACAAACCGGATGGTTCTCTCCGTCCAATGTCCGCACAGAATAATTCATCCCTCATTAGAGACACAACGAGCATTTGGAGCTTCCTGTTGATCTCTCACCAAAGAAAGCCTGTTACTGTGCAAAAACATTCTCTCACTGTTATAATTTTGTTCTTCATAATCTCTTTATGCACTCTATTCTACTTGTCTTTTATGGTATCAGTGCATCTTTGCTTAATAATAAATATATCATAGGCCTCCTTCATACTAACAGATGAAACGACCAAATTCCACATTGATGTGAGTGACAATGGCCGCCACCATCATCCCCCGTTCTCCATATTCCTCATGTTCAACATTAAACAATTAATGCCTATTCAATTCTCCAATGGCGACAACCTCATCTAAAAGTCTCAGATGCTCAAAAAGATCTTTACAGCTAATAGATTCAAAAGCTTTCTCCATAGCCCCAATACTTATCCATCCAAGCAGGTTATTCACAACAACAATCAGATCCCCCAAACCCGATTAGAGGTGTAACTGAGTTGAGTAAAGCTCGAGTCATCTCTGGATTGGGCTTGAACTTGATTAATTAACCGAGTTCAAGCTCAAGATTTGTTCTATAAGTTCGAGCCGACTCACGAGCTAACTCGTTTATTATGAAAGCTGATCAAAAAAATTATTATAATAAAATAAAATAAAAATGGGAAATAAAAAATAACTTATTATAAGAGATTAAATTTTAATAACTTTATATTTAAAATCTTGAATACTAATATATTTTAAATGTAATTTATATTAATTTTTAAACAAGTCAAGATTGGCTCAAATTTGACTTATAGAGCTGTGCTCACAAGTCATTTATCGAACCGAGTTCGAGCACATACAACAGCCGGCTTGTTCCTACTTATTCCTTTTAACATGCTTGCCTCATGAAATGAATCTATTCTCCAGACCTGGATGATTGATGCTCACCTTTTCCTTTATACAACCAAAAAAAAAGGGGATGCAAGTAAAGGGGTGAGGAAATAAGGAAGGGAAAGACATTCACAGCTATGAGTATATGATTAGTTGGAGAGAGAAATCGATTGGAATCCTATCCGTTAAAGCAGCTTTTAATAAAAAAAACTAAAAGCAGAATCCATCAAATCTTTAAGCCCCATGCACACATACAGGCTGCTTGTAATAATAATATTCTGCAGTGTACAGCAGTCATAAGCCTTTACTGTAATATTGGTTTGATGATTTTCAATTATAAACATTATAGGAGCTATATAATGTGGAATGATTCAAAGTTTTCTTTATGTAATAATTTGAAATTATTTAAAATTATACTGACAGGCAAATGAAGTAGAATATCATTAAAAAAAAGGTAGAATATCATTATGCCTCTCCTTCCATTCCATGAGACAATCATTAAAAAAGCTGACTGTTTGATCAAACTCAAATGTCATTAAACCATATAAAACATATTGGCTATTAAATAGAGCACAGGAAGAGCAAATTACTTTGGTTTAGGAAAAAACAAGTTGAACCGAGCTAGAGTCGGGGCTAGTCCAAATTTGACTCGTTTGCTTAATGTCAAGCTCAAACTCGAGCTTGATTCACTAGAAAAATAACGGGTTTGAACTTGACTCATGAGCTCAAGGACAAGAGCTTAATGAAGAAAAAAGCTATGAGAACTTGTTGGAGAAAATTCATACCATGAATGTTTTGTCGGTTCATCCATTGATGCAGTCAGGCTTGTTGGACAGTTGTGCAAGGCACGGTAGCATTTTGGATTTTTGGAGGAACAAAATGAGGAGATGGGTTGCTATAGGAGCCCATGGCAGAACTTAGTTTTTTTTTTTTTTTTCTTTCCTAAAGGTTAAGGGGGAAGAGGGTCATGGGAAATGAGGAGATGTATCACGACAGAAGTTTTAGGAGGATAAAATTCAAAAATTTGTGATTAATTAAGTAGCTCGATGAACTGTCAAGCTAAGCTTTATTTAACTCAAACTCAAGATTATATAATATACAAACTCGATTATAAGCTTTAACTCGAGCTCGAAGCTCTATAAGCTCGACTCGCAAACCATCAACGAGCTGAGCTTGAGTATTGTTGCGTCCTGGAATATTTGTCGCGGTAGAGAAATATAAAGTTAAGCGTCCTAGCTTTATATGAAGATCCAGCACACAAACAAATATATAAGGTGTGGTTATAGCATTTATAAGAGATATCATAATTTTTACGTGGAAACCCTTGAAAAGAAGAAAAAATCACGAGGTCTGACCTAGTTTGAATGAATCCACTAGTGTTTGCAATTGATTATAAATGAGGCCCTTCCTTAGGAAAAAGATCTTGGATCGATTTAGCAAATATACATCATATAGAGTGCATTATATGATGGAAGTTGGAAGAATCAGTGTTGATATGTTCGTTTAGGCGGCACGATCATAGTCGGCAAGTGATGTAGGTTGGAAGTAGGGGTGTCAATTCGGGTCAACGGGTCGGGCTCGGGTCGAACCCGAGTTGACCCGGATCTAAACGGGTCAACTCGAACCCGACCCGTTTTTGCAAACGGGTCGGACATTTCAACCCGAACCCGACCTGCGCGGGTTGCCGGGTTGACCCGACCCGACCCGTTGACCCGGCTGAACCTTTGAAGCAGCGCAAGCGGAGTTCCGATCGCGAGCGCGGGAGGAGTTCGAGTCGCCAGCATCGGCGGAGTCCGCGACTGTGGATCGCGAGCGCGGGCGGAGCCTTCACGAGCGCGGCTGCGCGAGCGGGACCGCGGGATGGCTGGTGCGGGCGGCCGGGCGGGATCTCGAGCGAGGGCGTAGCCAGCGTGTCCGCGAGCGCGGGCGGAGCCGTCCGCGGGAGGCTGGACCGCGATCCGCGAGCGGCCGAGCGCAGGCGGACTGGCGAAGCCGTCCGCGGGAGGCGGGACTGCGATCTGTGAGTGCGGGCGGAGCTGTCTAGCGGGATCCGGGTTAAACGGGTCGACCCGCGGGTTGTCGGGTCAACCCGGACCCGACCCGTTTTTCAAACGGGTCAGAAAGTCGAACCCGAACCCGACCCGTCTAACAAACGGGTTGACCCAAACCCGAATTTTTCGGGTCGGGTTCGGGTCGGGTTTTCGGGTCGGGTCAGAAATTGACACCCCTAGTTGCAAGGACCATCGTCAGATGACGGTGGTCGAAAGGACCGTTGTCGGGCGACGGGGGTCGAAAAGACCGGAGTCAGGCGATAGTGGCCCGAAGGACCATAATTGGGTGACAGTGGTCGGAAGGACTGTAGTCGATGGGCAACAGAGGTCAAAAAGGACCATGGTTGGTGATGGAGGTTGGAAGGATTGTAGTTGGTGGGCGACAGAGGTCGAGAGGACCGCAGTTGGGCGACGATGGTCGGAAGGACCGTAGTTGGGTGACAATGGTCAAAAGGATCGTAGTCGGCGGGCGACATCGGTGGTCAGAAGGACCGTAATCGGCGAGCGACAACGGTGGTCGGAAGGACCGTAGTCGGCGGGCGATGGTGGTCGAAAAGACAGTAGTCGACGGGCAACGGTGGTCGAAAGGACCGTAGTTGGCGGGCGACGGTGGTCATAAAGAACTCTGACGGTTGTTGGCGAACAGGGGGAAGTCCGGCAGTGGTTGAAAAACAGGTGGAAGTCTGATGATGATCCGGAGAAACTCTAGCGGTGGTCGATAAATAGGTGGAAGTCTGTTGGTGATCGACGAACGGGTGGAAGTCTGACGTTGGTCGGGAAGAACTCTGGTAGGGTCGACGAACGGGCGGAAGTCCAACGGTGGTCGACGAATAGGCAGAAGTCCGGTGGAGGTTGGGAGGAACTCCGATGGTGGACAAAATGGCGGAAGTTCTGCAGTGGCCGATGAACAGGCGGAAATCCGGCAGTGGTCTCGAAGAACTCTGGTGGTGGATGACGAACGGGCAGAAGTCCGACGGTGGTCGAGGAACAGGCGGAAGTCCGACGGTAGTTGGGAAGAACTCTGGTGGCAGTCAACGAACGAGTAGAAGTCTGGCAGAGGTCGACGAACAGGCAGAAGTCCGACCATAGTCGGAAGAACTCCAGTGGTGGTCGACGAACGAGCGAAAGTCCGGCGGAGGTCGGCGAACCGGCAGAAGTATGGTCGTGGTCGGGAAGAACTCTGGTGGTGGTCGACGAAGGGGCGGAAGTCCGACGGTGGTCGACGAACGGGAAGAAGTTTGACGACGAGGAAGCTCGCAAATTCTTCCCTTCTCTTTCTCCTTTCTTCCCCTCCCTTTCATGAGAAAAATGAGAGCTATTTATAGTTTTTTTAGAGTGGCATGATTTATAAATATGGGGAGGATCAAGGTCAAGATGAGAGTGATTTGATCGAACGACTGATATTAATCCCTTTGATCGTGGACCATTTATTGATCATTTGAATGTCTTAATGATATCAAAATTCAGCATCTTGGACTCGTTGGATTCATCTCGTCGAGCCGCTAGATTTGACTATAAGCATGTCACGTTTGGAATTCATTTGGAAATCCAAATTATGATTTGAACTTTTTAAAAGTGCTTTGAGTTTTCAATTTGGACCTATTTGGGCTCGGATTGAGTTGAATTTGGTGTTGTTTGATTCGTCTTTTCGAGACGTTCATTTCAACTATAAGTTTGCTGAAATTGGATTTCGGAAAGTCCTAGATTTAATTTCGGAAGCTTTCAACTCAATTTTGCCTCGAAATTCGTGCCCGATCAAGATAATTTTTTTGATAATATATCAAGTATATTTACAAACCAGCTTGACTCACTCATACCCCTACTTCAACTACAAACCTAGGGCAAGCAAAGCATTCATAGTTTCCCCATCTCTTCTTAGCTAGCTAGCACATGGCCTTATGACGAAGAAGTAGATTATATAAGAAACCCACATGACTTGCCAGCTATTTCTCTCCTCCCAAACACAAAAATGTGCTAATCAATTATTTCTATAGATCAAAATACAATAATAATAATCACTGAAACATTAATAAAACTCTGAAGTCAGGCGGTGGCAGAATTATAGTTTAAGATGAGAAAGGCTTATGCTAAATTTAGATGATATAAAACTCCACTAATATAAATAATTGTGAGAGAATTTTAAAATTAAAAAACCTAATATATATAATTATATTTTAATTATAAAGAAGTGAGAAGCACCTACAACGCTTTAATGATTCCCAGCTCTAGCCCTCCATCTATCATTAATTGTAATGTACCATCAAACTTCCAGAAAAAAAAAATCTAACATTTACTCTCAAACATTTATTCTATTATTTATAATACAAATATCTAATATGTTATTATTTTATCATATAATTAACAGTAAGTATTTTATAAATTTTAATTAATTTTTGATAAAAAAAAATTAATGCTCTCTTGATGGATAAAAAACACTAAGAAATAAGAAAAAAAAATTTTTTGATCACCTACCTTGGATAATCAGGACGTCGGCAGCAGATCAAAGACTTGATGGATGACTATGATAGAGAAAATGCTGGTTCTGCTGGTAAGAATAGATGGTCCTCTCGTACGCAAAAAGATGGAGCCAACTAATTTTTCTCGCAGGCATTGGACTATTTCGCACAGATAAATCCACGTTCAATGCTGCTTTCAGCCACATGGCCCTTGGCCCAGTTATACGACTTTAAAATTAATGCACCCTTAGCATAATTGATCTTCCCCTAATAACTGATCTGATCCCTCACTTAAATACAGAAACCAGGCTGGCAATAATTAGTGAAGACCAACAGTTGAGAAAAGTACTAGAGAGGAGATCAATTGGCTCAACAGGGATAGGTTATTGGTTCCTTCTGCTGTTCCATGGTTTCCACAGGACAAGTCCACTTCCTATAAACAATCAGGATTACAGATCATCCAAGGGGGATGTCACAGAGCACATATAAATTGGTCAACAATGGAATTGTAACAGAGAGAGAGAGAGAGAGAGAGAGAGAGTATAGAGATTCAAACCTCCCGGTACCTTCATGAGCTGCTGTACCTGCAGCTAGCCTTGGAGGAGTAATGGGAAAGGCAAGCAAATGGCTCCGAGGCTTGTTGATAGGCAAGAAGGAGAAGGAGAAGGAGCAGGATGGGAATTTGACGATTGGATTGACTGCAGGAAACAGATCAGCTGCTGTAGCAGTTCCAGCAACTAAGGAGAAGAGGAGGTGGAGCTTCCGGAGATCGGTGGGAGCTGCAAAGGATTTGAATTCTACGGAGCCAAGAATAAGTGTCCCTTGCCGTGAGTTATTTGATTCAGAGATTGATCAGAAGAGACAAGCCATGGTTGTAGCTGTGGCCACTGCAGCAGCAGCCGATGCTGCGGTGGCTGCAGCACAGGCTGCAGCAGCTGTAGTGCGTCTCACTGCTGTCACAAATGGTAGAAAACCTAGGGTCGCCTTTGAGGAGGTTGCTGCTGTCAGAATACAGTCTGTCTTCCGATCATACCTAGTAATCACCTTCTCCTGTCTATGAAACTTCATATAATAGTTTCTGAAGAAGCATTATAAAAACGTAACTTTGTTTCCTGCAGGCAAGGAAAGCATTATGCGCATTGAAAGGATTGGTAAAATTGCAAGCATTGGTGAGAGGGCATTTGGTCAGAAAACAGGCTACTGCAACCCTCAGATGCATGCAAGCATTGGCTAATGCCCAAGCTCGGGCTCGTGCAAAAAGAATAGGGATGATCGAAGAGTCACAAGCTACATCACAAAGGCAGCAGAATTACAGGAGATCACCACAGCATTCCCGTTTCAGAAAATCATTTGTAAGTAAATTTCTGATAATATTGTTTTCCTCATACCTCAGGTAAAACAGAATTCTTCAGAATTTCTTAAGGATATTTTATGGGGGAATCTCTTGTTTTTTTCTATGAAATTTGTGTGTTTACTAGAACAAATCCTTATAAAAAATTAGACTATTTACAGATGTAAAAATCAAAATAATATGAATTTTATCCATGTTAAGATTACCACATTTGCATCTGGTAACAAATCTCAGTTTTGGTAGAAGAATTCCTAAAAATGCAAAAATCCCAATACCAAAAAGAATTTATATGTAGCTTTTACAGAGAATCCCCACAAAATAACTGTTGAATTCCTCAATGGGAGGAAAGTTCCGCATGAAATTTCTATGAGGAATTTGTCCCTTTAAGCACTCAGTAGTCAGTATGTAGATTTGAGTACCACACGTTACACTGGTGCCCCTGCCATGCTAAAATAATTTCCCGGCAGCGTTCTCCACAAAAAAATAATAAGCCAAAGCGCAGCTTCGTAGGCAACACTTAGCCAGCTGTCTCTCTAATTCAATTTTCTATTTCTTAAAACACATGCTTCATGATCCAGGAAATGAATAGGAACGAAGACGAGTATGTCAAAATTGTAGAGATGGATCATGGGGAGACCAGAAGAACTTCAAAGGGCAGAAGCAGTTATTCCATAGGACAAACTGAGAGCATTGACCAGATGTTTTCTATATACAATAAAGCTATCTCCAGACCTAGCAAGGCTGATCTCCCACCACAGTTCTCACCTGCCCCATCAACCTTAACTGAGATGAATCCCATGAGCCCCCGAGTATACAGTGGGCACTTTGAGGAGTTCTCCTTTGCCACAGCACAAAGCAGTCCACACCTATCCGCCATGTCCATGCCCACACAAAATTTTTTTGACTATCCCATGTATCCCAATTACATGGCTAACACAGAATCTTTCAGAGCTAAAGTACGGTCACAAAGTGCACCAAGGCCAAGAATTGATACATATGAGAGGCAATCAAGCAGGAAGAGACCGTCGGTGGAGGGTAGAAATATTCCAAGGGGAATTAGGATGCAAAGATCCTCTTCTCATGTTGGTTTGACAGCCAATAGTTATCAATATCCATGGTCCATCAAGTTTGATAAGTCCAACATGTCCCTCAAAGAAAGTGAATGTGGTTCAACAAGTACTGTACTCACAAATTCAAATTACTGCAGATCTCTAGTGGGGTATGAGGTAAGAATAAATTTGTTAACTTAGTACGACACAATTTTCAATTGTACATGGCGTTTGTCTTTTCCAAAGGGAAGCTTTGACTAAATGATTCATTCTTTATTGTTGCAGGTCCACGGGAATAATTACTGACAGATTCATTCATCTCTCACAAGTAATATCTTCTGACAAGCGTAACAGCAATAACTGCAAAAGAGACGTCATAGTGCTTCTCTCCAGAAGAGATTTCAGGAACCGATATGTTGATTTTCAATCTACACAGAACTCAACATTAAGCTCCTTAGTATAAATCTAGTTTATAGGTTTTGATCATGCAGTCATATCTGCACGTCTATGTTTGCTTCTTCAAGACCTAAATGAATGGAGAGTGTTTAAGATGTTCATGTATTTCTGACTGAATGTCCTTTTAGAATCAAACATATTCTTTGAATAAAGAGTAAGCGCATACTAAGTCCTAAAAGGCACAGGATTATTGCCTCCCAGACTGTGTACCACCTCCACCATAGTATTGTTTTGTAGTCTCACGTGAAAATTCTGCAAATGTCATCCCACGTCTCAATCGAGAGGACAAAGGTGGGATACTTCTGAAGATTTCTTGAACTATATGGTTTGAGTCTCCAGATCCAACCATGTGACCAACTAGGAAAGCATCATTGCTTGCCAAATACTCCTCATCTTTCACTTCGGCATCCATGAGATAGTTAGGAATAGGAAGCACTTTATTCCAAGGCGGTTGCAGGAACACAACAAAGGTCTCTCTACTTAGGCTTTCAATCTCTGAAGGCCTGCCAACTGAATGAAGTGTTGATCGAAGCTTTCCATTTGATAGGATATCAGCTGATTCCCCTACTTGAATAATGAAGCTCTCAGGTGAAGCTTTCACCAGTAGAACCCTATCATTATTAGAGTCATATAATTGCAAGTATGTATGCTCATCTGGAGAAGAACAATCTTTGAAGCAAAAAGAATCATTCAGCCCGCAAGATGAAATGAATAAAGGAGATGTAAGGACAGTGAAAATTCCATAGTCATAGTGCCATTGTTGCCACAGATTTGAGAAATATTTCCTGCGACAACTCACTCCAGTGCTAATTTTGCTGCACAAGAATTGCTCATCCTCGCTTTTCATAAAGTTGGGAAGAACTTTTTTATCTGATGAAGCTGAAACATGCAAATTTGTAAGGCTTAAGGTATTTGATAAATTAATAACACTTGAGGTAGTTGGTCTTGCCTTTGATATTGACCCTTTGGTTCTCTTGTTCTCTTTTTTTAGGAGGAGGTTATCCAGTACAGAATGATAGTGAATGAGGCGCCCTTTTGCAGTACCAGCATCTAATATACTTTGCCCTAACTCTTTACCACCAATCAAGTTATCACATACCTGTGCTAACTGAAACCCTAGTTCCATCATGCAAAGGCCTAGTTCTCTGAATATGTTGCCAATCAACTGTTGTTCATGACCATGAAACCCCTGCCAATCATCAACAGTTCTCCTTTTCTGCATGTCCTCAATATCTTCCTGTCCATTGTTAAAGAGTGTTGATACTGACTCTAAGCCCAAAAATTGCTCATATTTTAACTGCATTGCAAATGATGAGACAGCTCTATCAAGATTCCTCATGGATACATCACTGCCCAAACCAATATCCTGGAAATTACATGATCATTATTTCCAAAAGCACTAAACATATCAAGACAAGAAAATGAAATTTTCTACAAGGAACCAGTCATAGTGCCGGCAGATTTTGAGGGTTTTATTGCATCATGCATTAGTTGCATAAGTTAGAAATTAGCAGAAATATGAAAAATGGTCAATAATGGATGAAACTTGAAGTAAACCAGGGAGTGGAAGAAAAGCCACCTAATGGTTTGATTTAGAGATCTATGTCAAATAATGGATGCAAGGCTATGATAGCAAATATTGTCAAGTTTAATATGATAGTTTGGAATAGGCATTCATTTAGCCCCAGATATCAGTGATACCGCACACTACACCGGAGAACCTGAGACCTCTGGCTATCCATGGAGAAAGGTAAAAAAGATCTTCAAGAATTATCGGAAGATTACATACTACATGATATGAATATTTTCTAAACTATACAGAATCAATAACATAAATTTTCTATTAAAAAAATGAAGCATTTGTAGGGGCTTTGGCAGCCAACTGTATGAGGCCTTTGGCATACCAAAAGCCTCCATTATTCTTTTTATCCTTTTAGCAAGTATTCAGTAAATGGCTAAATATTCATGGCTACTGCCAACTATAACTATGTAATCAAATAATATGAATCGAATGTTCTTCAGGGTTCGTTTTTATTAAAGCATAAGAATTTGATTATGTTTGAGTCATGAGACTTCGAAGCTTTCAAAGACCAAGTTGGCTATACTCAGGAGGCATGCATTAGCCTGCTTAGAGTTGTTGCAGAATTATGCCTTCTATTTTTCGAAAAAGAAATGAAGGCAAGTTGAAACGGTTTTTCATTGAGAAAGTCAAACATCAGCTTTTAGAGCTTTCAAGAAGCCAGAAAGAATGTTTTGATTTGTAGAGGGCGCCTGAAGGAAAGATTATTTTGATTCAAGAAAAATCACAAAATAAAACTTCCCAATATCATATAAGTAAATATTAGGCTGTATAATTAGAGTTTAATTATATTTAAAAGAGGGCACGAATTTGATCATATCTTGAATGCATTATCATTTTAATTTTGATTCGCTTAATGAGGGGCCATGGTGGGGCTTCTGAATACTAAATAATCTCATAGTTAAACAACAACAACAATAGCAAGCCTTTATACCACTAGATGCTACTATGTGGGAATGAAATTCATGAATCCTTTTTCTCCATTGTGTTTTATTAGAAGTCAGATTCTTATTTAAATCTAATAAAAAAAAAGTCATTTATAATACTTTCTAACCAAATTCTTTTAGGTCTATTACTATCTTTCTTAACATAGGTCAGATCTAATATATCTACTCTCCTAATCGAATCATTGGAAGGCCAATGTTTTATGTAACCAAACCATCAAAGGCGACTCTCTCTGATCTTATCAACCATTGGGCCTACTCCAACCTTTATACGCATATACTCATTTCACAGTCTGTCTCTAAGAACAAAGCCACTCATCCACTTGAGAATCCTCATCTCTACAATACTTAACTTAATTCTATGCTTCTCTTTTAATGGCCAACATTCTACGCCTTAAAGCATTTTAGGTCTTACCACCATCTTATAGAATTTTCTCTTAAATTTGAGGGGTACTTTTCTATCACACAGCGGGTCGGCTGCATTCCTCCACTTCAACAATCCAACTTGAATTCTACTAATAATATCCCTATCTATTTCACCATTACTTTGAATAATATACTCGAGATATCTAAAACATATATTCTTTTTAATGAATTGATCGTCCAAAGTCACAATCCTCCCACTAGATCTATTACTACTAAAATTACACTCCATGTATTTGGTTTTAGATCTATTCAAACAAAAACCTTTAGCATTTATGGTTAACCTCCATAATTCAAATTTTCCTTGAACTCCCTCTCTAGTCTTATCAATAAGAAGAATATCGTCAGCAAACAACATATACCTTGGTACATCCTCTTGCAAATGTCTAGTAAAAGCTAAAAACACCCATGACTAAAGCAAAAAGATATGAGCTTAAGGCTGATCCTTGAAGTAATCCAACTAAAATGGGAAAATACTTGGTTAAACCACCTTGTGTTTAAACACAAGTAACAGCTTCAAGATACATATCCTAAATAACTTGAATATAAACATTATAAACTCCTTTCTTTTCTAGAACTCTCCAGAGCACTTCTCATGGAACTTTATCATATGCTTTTTCTAAATCAATAAATATCATATGTAGATCCTCCTTTTTCTCTCTATATTTCCCCATCAAACCAATACTTATTAAGGTAAATAAAAGCCAATACCTAATAGGGTCAATTCATAGTGCTTTTAGAGGATTGGGCTCCTACAATTATGTGTTGATCGACTTCATAGGTTGTGCTCAAGCTTCTCTTATGGCTTATTTCATTATTTTCATATTTTTCTTTCAAAGAACCATTATGAGGTTGGATGACAACTCTAGAACTAATTTTTTTCATGTTCAACGAGTAAAATAATTAACTCTATTTTCTCAAAATCAAGAGAGATGTAGCCTTAAGAGATAATATTCGACTTCACGGAGGGTTTCAAGAGACCTATTATTTTAAAAAAATTATTATTTTGGGAAATGGGCCATGATTTTCCTACTTCCATAATGATGAGAGTTTCACATCAGGAAACTTATTCCTTGGGTTCTTAAAATTTCATATACTTTTTGAGAGGCTACAATAAGGGTACTAAAAAATGATGTTTTAAAACTATATGTGCATGCAACGACTTAACAACATATATTTTTACGAATAAATATGTATGCTAAAATTGATTGAGCAAAGTGTAAGCAATCAAAATGATGCTCATAAAAGTTTGTAGGAATATTATCTAAATTTGATTAGATTTAGATATTCAAGTGCAATTGTAACAATTTCAACAAACTCTAATGCAAAACAAATTAAAGAGCTTGTGAATTCAAAGCAAATAATAGGGAGGGTGGTGCTTGGGTGGGTGAGAGCGTGAAATAGTCTGATGCAAAATATAATAACGTCCAATAAGAGGCTACTAATTTGCCCAAGCTTCCATCTTCTTCAGTTTATCCATTTCTGATAATGAATGATCTAAGTCTGGCTCAATTCAAAGAGGAAAAATAACTCAACCACACCTAAATGGAGAAGAAGATGACCTATCACTGAACATCTTCATTTTATCTATTCCACTTCCACGACTTAAGAGATGAAGATGTAGAAGATTAAAGAGGCCATAGTAAATAAGTAAATAAAGAAGAGAAAAGGGGGAAAGGGGAGTGGTGGTGGAGGAAGAGACTGGATGAGAAGGGGAACTAGGCTAACTAGCCAAGGAGGAAGGTAGGATAAAGTTAGGGGGGGGGGGGGAAGAGGGGGGGAGAAGAGTATTTGCATAAGAAACTTCTATTTTTAAATTGAACATCTTTCTCCATAAAATAATACATAGGACTATAGGCTATGGGCTATATCATGTGTTATTTTATGTTATGGATATGTACTATTGATTAAGTCATAAAGGGTGTCATTTTAACTCAAAAAATAAAATAATTGTTATATCCCCACATGTACAAAATAATAAGAATAAATTTCTTATCAAATAGAAAACCCATGAGACAGACTCCTATCACATTAGGAGACCTTTAGACTACTTCCACAAATTTTACAACCCACTTATTAGAGCTCATGATCATTCACTTCAGAAAACCCACAATCTTGATTAGTCCGGAGCATAAGGGTAATATAAAGGTGGTTAGGCTTCATCTCAATATCCAAGGATAAGCTAACACATAAAAGGCTACATAAGCAAACTGATGTTGATATAAAGAAATAGTAAATGAGAACTATAAATGCTTAATAACTAAAAAGCCAATTAAAACAAATCAAGTGCATTTGTACCCAACAAAATGAGACTCGCAGCCACTGCATCCCTTTAATGGTCATGTGAAATGTGTCTTGAATGTCGATGCCTATAATTACATATGAAAGAAAGCCACATTGAACCTACCTATCTAAATAAATAAGCAAGAATGTATATGCATACATTAAAACCCACTAAAGCATGATACACAAGCATGCCTCAAGACTTGATTTGTTGTGGTAGATTTTGTAATGGTTCAGTCGTCTCACTTCACATAGGAACTTGCAATATAATTTAATGAAAATTGTCTTAAAAAATTTAGCATAGCTTATACCATATAGCAAAAAATGAATGAATCAATATTGATGGACCAACTTTACAAACATAAGGTCCGTTGCTCAACAAGGAAAAAAAAAAGGTGGGTGTTGGGGGGCAACATGAGCATGAAGCCATGAACAAAAGAAGGTTGTGGATGGCTGATCACACATAAAAGGAGAAGAGCGAGGAGCAACGGGTCATTTAAGGAGTTTGTGATCAACAGGAGATTGAACTTTGCCCTAATACCACTAATGACAAAGACAATTAAGAGAATTGAATTATATGAGGAAGAAAAGAAGTAAAGAATATGTGAATAGGAAGAAATGAGATAGGAAGCCACTGACTAGGTTAGAAGAACTTAATTTACCTTCAATATTCAATATCCAAATCCTATGTCATGATTTCCTATTATAGATAAGAGTCATGTATTATTATATGCCCAACATAAACAAGAAATTGAAAAATAACATAATTGATAAAAACAAATAAAATTTATACTAATTTTTCAACAAGCCCAGTATAAAATCTGATTTGTCTACTATTATAATATTTGGATTGCATGTGTTGCATTATATAACCTTATAAGTATGTTGATCCTTAATTAGCACATGTATTCATTATATTTAACATCATCATGAAGTTCGAATAGGCTATTTAGTATCGGCAAGATTTAAGTAAATCCAAAAATAGATTTTTGAAATTTTTAACTCTTATTGCTTTGATAACCTGCAAAATAGATTTTTGCAATTTCTAATCCTACTATTTCAATAAATCTTATTTCATCCCCATTTTTTTATTAAATTCAGGCAATGTTAAAGCTGTCATTCACATGATTTATTGAAATTCTCCCTTGCTCTCTCTCTCACAAATCTTAAATCCAAAAATAAATGCTGGACAATTTAACCTAATTCAGCAAAATTTAACGGTTGTCATGACAAAAAAAAATTAGATTTTAATCCTCTCATGATTGACTAAATCTAAATGGATAGGATTTACTGAATCCTATTGAGTTACATGCTACTTGTAGCCAAACAACCCTAAAATTAGCTCTTAATCAAACATGGCCTTTATTTCATAAACATCAAGGTGCAAACATCTCATACCCTATAGACATTTTCTAGAATTTTAGCAAACCTGCGGACTTCAACAACAACATACTTAGTAATCTCAATCATGGGCGGATCCACCTTAAGGCCGGGGGGGGGGGGGGGGGGGGGGCAATTGTCCCTCTGAAAAAATAAAAAAATTCTTTATTATATGATTTTTTAGGTACTCTATGTATTTTTTTGTTTTTATTATAAGAATTTTTAGGCAATTGTCCCCCCTAAAAGTTTTAAAGTGCTATGGTCTTTAGGCAATTGCCCCAACATAATTAAACGCATTGTGTAGAGATGTTATTGTTAGGGAACGATGAATTAAATACAAAGAGAAATAGTAAAGAGAATCTAACAATATCCTTACAACCAAAATTTATTCGGGGGCAAAGGGCGCTGCCCTCTTGTCCCTCTGAAAAAATAAAAAAATTCTTTATTATATGATTCTTTAGGTACTCTATGTATTTTTTTATTTTTATTACAAGGATTTTTAGGCAATTGCCCCCCCTAAAAATTTTAAAGTACTATGGTCTTTAAGCAATTGCCCCAACATAATTAAACGCATTGTGTAGAGATGTTATTGTTAGGGAACGATGAATCAAATACAAAGAGAAATAGTAAAGAGAATCTAACAATATCCTTACAACCAAAATTTGTTCGGGGGCAAGGGGCGCTGCCTCCTTGGACCCCTAACATATTTGTGAAGCGTACAATGATGAACAAATAGGGGTCGAGAGGCATCACCCTCGGAACAAATTTGGTTGTAAGTATATTTATGAAGAAAAAAAAATTATACACTTTTAATTATAAATTTGTCCCCCTGAAAATTAAGGCTGGATTCGCCCCTGATCCCAACTGAAGAATTCTAAATTAGCAACAATAACATCACCCAATCAAAGCAAGAATATTACACAACATCATCTAAATGGACATAACAAGAAAGAAACTTGGAAATCTCGAAAGGGATAAATGGTATAACATAGAAACGAACCAACCGAGCCAGCGTAGAAGGATGCAAAAGGAGAAGCTTACCTTGAGCACTTGCGCTCGTTCCTTTTTACCAAGGAGCGCCAACTTCCGTGCAAGAGGGAGAAGATCCCGCCGCAAAGCCGGAGCCTTCGGAACTCCGGTGATGGCGAGAAGGCCAGGACCCGACGGCCCTAGAGCTCGCATGACATCGCCGGAGATGACTTCGATCCTCTCAAGCTCTTCACAGGAAAGAGAGGAAGAAGAAATCCTTGAAGAGGATAGGAGGACGAGATCGGAGTAACGGAGCTCCAACGGCTCGAAAACCTCTGCATGTGTTTCCATCGCCGCCATCGCCGGGAGAGCGGAAATCGCATGCTATTTGACAACAGCGACGCAGTGATGTTAGGGCTTGATTGGGCGAACATTTAAGGCTTTTGAAGGCCCATATATTTAGAAGCCCATGCAGGGGTCGGCCTAGCCCAACTTATTTTAGCAATTAACATGCAGCTTAAAGAATATTAATTACTTGCATGGTGTTTATAATGATTAAATATTAAATTAAATAATAATAATAATAATAATAATATCCAATTATTTGGTTATCACTACCTATACTACTTCCCCTCTCTCTATCACTCTTTTGTTAGTCATATATTATATTTATTTTAAATAAAATAAAAAAATAAAATTAATCATTATTATTTGAATTTTAATCAAAATATGCAGACCAAATTACAATTTCACTATAATTTACATTGCAATTCACATTTGGCTATTTGTAGCTCTTTAGGGCTTGCTATATGATGAGTTAGGATTCGCTATGAGATTGTTTGATTTATTTTCAATTCAAATAAGACTTGACTCATATATTTGGTTATTCAATTTGATTATTTTCTAGTTTTCAAATATTAAATCTTAAGTAAAACTCTATAATAGGCACCCATACATAAATAGTTACATATGTATATATCATCACATAGATGTATAAATGCATTAATATTGTTATGGGCTAACAAAATTTGTGGTAGTAGAGTATGAGAGTTTTTTTTTTATGTCTTAGGTTTGTAAAAGATCCAACTTGTACAAATAGATAAATGAAAAGATACAAGTGACATCAGAGTTATTACGTAAAAATTTTGGAAAGAAAAAAATTATGGGGCATGACTCAACTGAAATGATTATACTATATGAGTGTTGGTTATGAAATATTACACGTTCTTTAACTTGGAGACTAAAAGATTACAAGTTTGAAGAATCCACATAAAGTTTGATGGAGTTTGTATAAGTTGAAAGTCATTTTAGATGGTTGTGGTTGAATGATAATGGCTTGACATTATTGATCAGACGGCGGTAGTTTGATGATGTGATCAGGCTGCAAGGTTCCAATGATAATTAAACATAGATAGTTAGACAATTGAGGTTGGGATAACAATAGTATGAATATGGTGATAAGTTTACACTAGTAATATGCACAGCTAGATGGTAGTTCAACGAAGGCAGTCAAGAGATGAAGGATCGACGACGGGGTTCATCGGCTAAGGTCTAATGATCGAAGTTGGGCTGGGGTTCGATGGCGACAATTAGGTAATGGTTTAAGGTGATGGTGCTAAAGTGGATTTCTGAGATTCTTCAAGGTTTTGAGTTTTTTTTAATCTTTAGGACAATGTCTATTTTTTGTAGAAAGTTGGAGGAATATTTATAAATTTTTGAGTGGCATGTCTCATAAAGATAGAGAAAATTTAAAACACTCCGTTGGACAACCGTATTAATTCATTGATCATAAAGCATTCATTCAACATCTAAGTGTCTTATTGTTGTTGAAATTGAACAATCTTGCGCTTGTTTGTTTTGTCTTGTCGAGATGCTTGACTCGATTATAAGCATGCTAATTTTGAAGATCGCTTATTATTTCAATTAATATTCTAAAATTTTTAACTATGCTTAAGCTCTAGATTTGTATTTATTTGGGCTTGGATTAGAGCATTTTTCTATGTCGTTGGGTTTGTACCATCGAGCTTGATCAGTATGACTATAAGTTTATTGAAATCAGAATTTGGATAGCCATGAATTTAATTCTAAAACTTTGAATTCATATGCGCATCTAGATTCGTACTTAATTAAGCTAATTTTTTAATGATGTTTTAAATATAGTTATCTCTCTCTCTCTCTCTCTCTCTCTCTCTCTCTCTCTCTCTACACACACATGTTCAATATTATCCAACTAGCTCTAAGTGAACTAAAATTTGATTTGAATATATCTTCTTAAGCAAACCTATCAACATTGATTATGAGTTAAAACCAATCAAAATTTTGAATGAACTACACTTTTTAATCCAAATTTCACAGTCATTGATAACATTAAAAGAATTTGGGTTTTCTCATAAATATCACTAAACTCTTACGTATTTACTTATACAATTTAAATAATTATATTTATTCATATAACATCTTAGAATTTGAATGTTTTTAAAATATATTTCTTATAGATAGATTGAAGGTAATTAGCCCATGTGCAGAACCTTAAGGGATATATGGCGTTTCATGTACCTGACTTTTTGATACGATGAAGGCTACACGCACAGATCTACCCTCGGAGCTGGAAGAATGGCAAAGACAAAATATGGTTCAATATTAGGCCCAGCAGGCCTCATTAAATGGGCCATAACAACGTGAGTTGGATCGGGTTGGCCCGGTATAGCTAGATTAACCGAGGATTCCTAAGTAATTTCAATTAATACAGCGTATTATTCGAGAAATAATTCATAAATGATTTAGGATTCAGGAAACTAACTAAATGAATTTGTTTAAAAAGGAATGATGAAAATAATCATAAACAACATCTTAAATGTAAGCCCACTAATCAATCTATTGGGCCGGGTCAAGTTGGGTAGATTAGTAAACTTAGGCTTTGTTTTGTTAGGGATAGAAGTAAAACACCGCAACGAATCAAATAAGAAAAATAGAAATGCAGTGGAAGGTAAAGGACATCATGATTTAATGTGAAAAAAATCAAAAATAGGGAAAAACCTGAGTTAAGATTCGTGGCAACAATACAACCCAATTGATCAACATAATCAGATTTCACTCAAAACTAACACGTTTGAGACAATCTTCTTATTATTTTTTAAATCGGCTTTCTGATACAAAAATTTTTGTACTAAAAAATTACTTTCGAAAGAGAAAAAAATTCGATCAGATAATCAAAGAGAAATCTGATTATGTTGATCAATTGGGAATTATAAATTAATCAGGTAAATTAAGTTTTATAAGTATAAGGAATAAGGATTAAGTTTTATAAGTTTTATAAGTTTTATAAGTATAAGGAATAAGGATAATCAGATGTAAATTAAGTTTTATAAGTTTTTTTTTCAAATATTTAATTATTTATTAAAGGTATGATAAATATAAGGAATAAGGATAATCAGATGGCATATAAAAGCGCTTTTAAAGGTCTACCTTCACCAAACTTACTTTATTAATTCAAACTAATTAATACAAATATGATATTATCAACTATTCATATATTTGATTCTGAACTATTTGAAAGTTTCTATGATAGGAAATTATGATTATTTTTCATGCAATTTGATCAATTATTCATTGTTAACATTTTAATCCATATAATTGATATATATATATATATATATATATATAATGTAGAAGAGAATGTTAGTTCTATGTGGAATATGATGGTATCAATTAATCAGGTTATACTATTGACTCATATCTTAATTTCATTAGTTGATCTTGTCACGGGGTTATAGAGGACCTCCCCTTGCTTGTGTTCGGGGGGCCTTGAATGGGTGACCTCCTGAGAAATAAAAAGAAACTAAACTCTTAAACATTGAGGCGTCTTTTAGTATAATGGTTAGAATTTCATTAAGAAACTCTGCAGCTAAGCGTGCTCATCCCAGAGAAATCCTAGAATGGGTGACCTCCTGAGAAGTTAGACCAACGGGACAAAACCGTGAGGCTCTTATGCCAAAGCAGACAATATCTCAATAGTTAAGAGATTGGGCTGTTACAAATTGTATTAGAGCAATACGCCGGTTGAAAGATCAGAACTAAGTATCATACAAGATAAAGTGCTATGCCATAAGAGCCACTTCTTGAATCTTGTATGGGACAAAGTGCTACTTGTAGGAGCCACTATTTGAAATTGTAGGAGCCACCTCTAGAATATTATCTGCCTGGTGAATGATTATGGGATAAAGATGCTGATGAGGATGTCAGTTACTTAAGTGGGGGAGGTTGTGAAATTCCTTAAGTAAAAAGCTAAACTCTTAATCATTGAAGTGCCTTTTGGTGTAATGATTAAAATTTCATTAGGAAACTCTGTAGTTAAGAGTGCTAATCTCAAATAAATCCTAGGATGAGTAACCTCATGGGAAGTTGCACCAACGGGATAAAACCACAACACTCTTAGGCCAAAGAGGACAATACCTTGATATTTAAAAGTTTGGGCTTTTACACGTTGTGTATCCGAACACCCCAACATTGTGTAACCGAGTGCCCCAATGTTGTATTCCTAAGTGCCCCGGTGCTGCAGAGTTTGCTGGAGAGATGATATAGAGCGAAGCACTGCAACTCCATAGATTCGATGCCGGAACGCTGTGTGATGCCGCAACGCTTCGGGTTTAGGTGCCTCATCATCATGTTGACTAGGGCTTGAGCATCGTAGCGCTCCAAATTGGCGTCGCAGTGCTGCGAGGCAGACTGGACAATTTTTTTTTCTCGTTTTTCTCAAGGGTGGCATCCCTTGATGTTATTAACTTTACTTTCTCTTTTGTTTTGAGGTGAGAAAGGTTTAAACGAGAAGAGATGTAAGGAGAGAGTTAGAGAGATCTATACTTATTTCTCCCAATATTCATTGTGGATTTGTTGGTGTGGTGTGACTTTGCGGTTTTTTTTTTCTGATTTTGAATTTTTCCATGTTAAATCTTGGCACCCTTTATTCTTTCTCCTGTATTTCTATTTTTCTTATTTGTTTTGTCGCGTGGTTTTATTTCCATCACCAACAAGATGTATCAAAATTTTCACAAATAGCTCAGATTAATAGTAGGATAAGATAATTATGAGTTAAATTATTATCAAATTAAATGAAAATTGATCTATTTATAAGATAATTTTAATAGCTTGTAATGATGCCTTTCGTGTGTTAAATAAGACATCTAGGGGTGTCAAAACCAGGTCATGGGTCGGGTTTGGGTCGAACCCAAGTTAACCTGAGTCTAAACCTGAACTCGACCCGTTTAGAGAAATAGGTCACTATTTAGAACTCGAACCTAACCCGAGCCGGGTTCGGGTTAACCCGTTTGACCCGCCGACTCGTTTGCAAAGATACAACAAGTTACAGGAAACCAACACACGTAGTCAATGATTCAAAAATGAAACCATGGAGTAGCCCAGGAAAACCAAGACAACAACTAAGGAAAACCAATCCAGGAAACCAAGACAATAATTCAGCAACCTAGGCAATACATAAAAAATAAAGAAAATTTAAATTTTTTAGAAACTTATAAATTATACAAAATTACGAATTGTTAAATTATACATCATAATTCATAAATATTAAATGAACAAATAAATTACAAACCACATATAATAAGTTACAAACATATAATTTCATAAATTACAAATCACAAAGTTGTAAATTACAATTTACAAATATAGGTTTGAAAGTTTGAAGAACTCAGAACTCTAGAGACCGAAAGTCATTTGCCTTCATGGAGATTTAAGCTAACTGCACAAAATATATATAGTTAAATTGATATAATTATAAATCCATGATAAAGTTCAAAGCTTGAGTAATTAGCTCAGATTAACCCTCCAAATAATTCATCAAATAATAAAATGTGAGTCAATAATATAATTTTTACTATTGCAATATTGTCATTCAAGGCGGCATTTTGTACTTTAGTGTTATTCTTAGTAAATATTTGATTAGAAGATAACACAAATGCGACCTGGTTGCAATAAATTTTTTTCCCAAATGACTTCATAATAATTTAGAAGGGTATTCATCATCGCAACTCAACTTTAAATGCTTTCAGAAACAACCCAGCATTTGGATAGATGCACCAAGTAATAGGAAACCAACCCAGGCAGCACATGATTCAAAAACACTGTGCTTTCACTACGCTTTTGCTATGCTTTCACTGTGCTTTCACTATATTTTTTATGTGCTTTCACTACGCATTTGCTACACTTTTACTACGCTTTTGCTGCACTTTTACTGTGCTTTTGCTGAAAATCAAGACAGCAATCGAGGGAACAACCCAGGAAAATCAAGACAGCATCTGAGGGAACAAACCCATAAATGCCACTTGGTTGCAATAACTTTTTTCCCTAAATGACTTCACAATCAGTTTAGAAGGGTGCTCATCATTGCAACTTAAATTTCAATATTTTTAGAAACAACCAAGATTTGAACAGATGCAACAAGTAGCAGGAAACTAAGACAGCAACCCAGGGCAACCAAGACAGAAACCCAAGCAAAACAACCCAGGAAAAAAAGATATCAACCTAGGAAAACAAAGATAGCAACCCAGGCAACCCAGAAACAACCCAGCATTTGAACAGATGCAGCAAATAATAGGAAACCAAAACAGCAACCCAGGAAACCAAAACAGCAATACAGGAAAACCAAGATAGCAACCCAGGGCAACTAAGACAGCAACCCAATAGTGAACAAACTCAGAAAAGCCACCTAAATAACAGGAACCAAACCCACAACAGCAACCTAAATAATATTGAAAAAACCTAACAAAGTAGCAAAAAATTGAGACTCTCAACAGCATAATATCAACTAAAATCAAATCATAGTAACCAACTTATAGTTTTTGAAACTTAGCATGAAATATAAATAGGCATGAAATAAATAATAGGCAATTGTCATGATAGTTCATCCAACAACTGAGCTTTCACCAAGCTCTCTATCACTTCTATTCACATTCAAACTGAGGATATCATCAGTTACTGTATCAAGTTTGGGGTCATTTGTTGCTGTAACAAAATAAGATATATGATTTTGAGCTCTTTAAAAAAATAATAGAAACATAACTGTGCTTGAAGATGAACAAAAAATCACCCTGTTCTCCATATAACTAGTCCTTTGCATAAATTAGTGCCTCGATAATATCGTGTTTCAATGAACTTCAGTATTGATCTAGAATTCTACCATTATTGCTAACGACACTTTTAGATGCTACTGTTGTTATTGGAATGCATAGTACATCACGAGCCATAGATAAAAGACTAGGAAATCTATATTGGTTCCCTTGCTAAAACTTCAAAATGTCTAAATCTACATTTCTATCAGGCTTTGGTTCATCAAGGTAAATGTCTAATTCAAATTTCTTAGGTGTAAAGGCATCCTTCTGAAATGAATCAAAATCCTATTTTTGGAAAAGCATTAGAACCCAAAAAGAAAAAATAATTGAAGTTGCAAATATACAGTTATGGAAACAAAACCTTCAAAAACTTTGACTTAATCTTTGGTAATGAAGTGCTCTTTGACAGAAATCCTTGTACTGTATCAGAAGCACGTGAACTTTGTCCTAATGAAATATTCCCTCTAGAGCAGTAGTTTGTAAAAAATGAAATTAACTTAAGTTTCACCTTCCTCAATTGAAAGAGGTAATCTCCACTATGCAATCTCTGAAAACACCACTCAACGAAAGTCATTTTGTATCTCAGATCTAGAATCACTGCTATTGTCAAAATATCACTGAATTCGGACCAGTATTTTTCAAACTTTATAATCATTCATGCTGTCATTTTCTTTATGGATTGATGCCCATTTGACATTTAATTCTTTAATTTTGCATAAGCTGTAGAAATATAGGGGAAGTACAAATTTGCTCTAGGGTACTTAGACCCTGAAATGAGACAAGTAATTTCATAGAATGACGCCAAAAATTTACAAATCGCTTCAACTTTATCCCATTCAGAAGATGTTGGATAATTCTTGTAATTTGAATCAACCAACTCTAAATGTTGAAAAGCACGTTTAAAATATATTGCACTATCATGCATAATGAAGGTGGAGTTCTATCGAGTTGGGACATCCTGACGTAAACCTCGTTTCCCATCTAGACAACTTTGTGTAACACAATCAATAAACTTTTGTTTTCTAACCTGAGAGCCTTTAACATACTTAATGCTCTCTCTTATTTTTCCAATTGAACTATCAATGTCCTTCAAACCTTCTTGAACCATACGATTAATAATATGTGCTGTGCAACATACATGAAAAAAATCACTATCGTATAACAATCCACCACGCAAATTCAAATGATTTTTTTAGATAATCAACTAAGTATTATTTGCAGAAGCATTATCCAAAGTAATACTGAATAACTTGGTTTCTATTTTTTCATTCAACCAAAAGAGATTGTATCTTCTCAAATAAAGCAATTCCATCATGGGGGGTGGGGGGGATGAAAGAAAAGTTAGTAATTTTCTTTTGCAAGTGTCATTCATTATCAATAAAATGAACAGTTAAAAAATAAATCCATCAGTATTTATAGAAGTCCAGATGTCTGATGTTAAGCAAACCCTACTAGTAACTTTAGATAACTGTTCCTTTATATTACACTTCTTCTTGATGAATAATTTTTTGCAATCATTTCTAGCAGTGTTTCTAGAAATTAATTGCAAGTCCCGACGAAGATACATCAAAAGTGCTCGAACTCCAACCCACTCAACACATTAAAAGGACAAATCGTGTATAATGATAACAATAATGAACAAGTCATGAAATTCTACATGATCAAATTTACTATCAGACATAGACATGGAAGATTCAGTATTGATTTGTAATATCAAATGTCTTATATCACGCATACTTCTTTTCTTACAATTTTCAATATGGCGTCTAAGATTAGTAGTTCTATTTTAGCTATCATATAAATAAGTACTGCCACATTTCTTACATTTATATTTTTGCTTTCCATCTTTCGTATTATGTAACATCTCATAATGGCCCCAAACAACTGAGGTCATCCTTCGCCGCTTCTTAGTAACTGTCCCCTCATTACATAGATCGTTAGAGGCCTCTACAGCATTTTCACAAGTCCAGACTTCTTCATTTTCATCAAAAGAAAAATTCTCAGGAATGGTATTGGAATCCTCCATCTAACCAACAATATGTGAATATATTACACTGCTAATTCCGAACTATTTGTTAAATATCTTGTTTAAAAAAGATAAATTGAGACATTAACTCATTAACTTCTTTGCCAAATACCACATAACAACTTTTCCAACATAATAATTCAGACATAACATGTATAATTCAGAAAAAACACATTGAGAGTTTGAGACATTAACTCATTGAGGCATCTACAACATATGTATATAAAAATAACATATTAACTAATAAATACTATAACATCATAACTGTATAAGTGTTATCAAACCAGAAATAATTGAACAACAAGCATGGGCAGAACCAGCCTTAATTTTCAGGGGGGCAAACTTATAAGGCATATATGTCGGGGGTCCAAGGGGGCAGCGCCCCCTGGCGGGGTTCGACCTGCGGGGGTTTCCGGGGGCAGCGCTCCCGGAACAATTTTTGGTTTGAAGGATATTTTTAGAATTCAATGGTGAAGTCTTTTTACTCTTTGTTGGGGCAATTATCTAAAGACCATATTATTTTAAAATTTTTAGGGGGATAATTGCCTAAAAATCCTTATAATAAAGACTAAAAAATGAATTGATATGAACAAATAACTTAAAAAATCATATAATTAATTTTTTTTTTTAACTTTTTTTTTTGGGGGGGGGGGGGGAGGGGGGGGGGGCAAAACGAGATGTATACGATGAACACACCGAACCAACACCCTGAACCAACAATATGCCAGAGAAGGAGAAGAGAGGAAATCGTAGACAGAGGCAGAGATCTGAGGAGATCCAAAGAGATGAAACGAAAACCCTAGGCAAAGCAGCGAAGGAGAGGAGAGGCTGAAGTGGACGCGAGCTAAATCCGGAAATCCCTACCCAGTAAACCAGCCCTAATTTATTCGGCCGCTCGCGTTCGTGTGAACTTAAAACGCGCGGGTCAAAACAGGTCAAAACTCGGGTTATCGGGTTAACCCGGACCGGACCTGAAATTTTAAACGAGTCATATTACTAAACCCGAACCCGACCCATTTTGAAATCGGGTCGGGTATAACCCGAAATTTTCGGGTCGGTTTCAAGTCGGATTTTCGTGTCATGTCAGATATTGATCTATATTTTTAAGCAATAGCATAAAACTTAAATAATCAATTTTCATTATTTAATCATTTTTATATTTTTTTTACATATTTAATAATGAGTTAGATTATTATAATAATTAATGAAAATTAATCTATATTTTTAAGTTTTATGCTATAAGTTATAATTAATACTAGGGCTGCAAACGAACCGAGCCGAGCCGAGTATGTGAGTGTTCATGTTTGTGTTCATTTAATATCAGGTTGTTCAAGTTTGGTTCATGTTTGTTCGAGCTTTATTGTTAGTGTTCATGTTTGGTTCATTTAAATTAATGAGTGGTCATGTTCGGTTCATGTTCAATTCATATTCGTTTGTTTAGTGCTTATCGAGCTTTAAACAAACAAACATGAACGAGCTATAAACGAGCTCTACTTTTAGATGTTCATTAACTTAACAAATGAGCTTTATCGAGCTTCCTAACAAACGATTACATCGAGTATGTTTGCGAACATATTTAACGAATTTTTTTTTAACTATCAAACAATAATTATATAATTATATTATAATAAATATAAAATATTTATATTATTTAATTCTATAATCAAATAATAATTATTTTTATCAAGCTTATTCACGAGTTCAAAATCGAACATTAATCGAGCTTCTTATCGAACTTAATGTCGAGCTTGTTCACGAGCTTCAAATGATATTGTTCGCGAACATATATGAGCCGAACGCATTAGTGTTCAAGCTTGTTTATTTGAGAATCGAGTATTTAAAATATTGTTCATGTTTGTTTGTTTAGTTAATTAAACGATCACGAACGAGCTTTAATCGAACCGAACAATGAGTAGCTCGTTGAACGTTTGGTTCGCTTGCAGCCCTAATTAATACGACAATCATATAAGGCATATTATAGTACTATATAGTACTATAGGTAATGAAGTTTAGATATTACAATAAATGAAATAATTTTTAGTGCTGTCAGCTGTGCATGTTAATGCTCCTTTATATAAACTACTAAATTATTATTTTTCAGAGATTTTATTGCATGGAAAAAATATTATGCTTATATATATATATATATATATATATATATATATATATATATATATATATATATATATATTAAGACTTATTTAGGATGTTCAACTACAATTTTTTATAAATGTGATTATAAAATTATTATGAAAAAATCACTTATTTAAAAGTTGATGTAGAAAGCAACTTCATAGCAGAAAAAGTTTCTGAAAGCAACAAAAAAGTAGATGTCAAACAGAAAATATGGTTGCAGTCTTAAAAGTAAAATAGCAAAAAAAACTATTCCGAATGAAATCTTAGACTTTGTTTGGAACAACTTTCTTATTGCTTCTTAAAATAGCTTTTTAGTACAAAAATAAAAAATTTTCTACTAGAAAGCTACTTTAATAAACAGTAATAAAGCCATCCCAAATGAAGCCTTAGGATTTATTTGGTGTGACTACTATTTTTTATAAAGTTGATTATAAAGCTGATATGAGAAAGTAAATTTTTTAAAATCTACTATAAAAATATAATTTTCTAAACATAAAATTATTTTAAAAATAATGAAAAAGTAATAACCAGACTATCCAAACAAACCCTTAGTGTCACATAAATTGAACGAAATATCTATTTCTTTTAAACAAAAGTTTTATACGCCTGAACCCGTTCTTGTTTAGTGCTCGGTTTGATTTTTTTGGGCTTCTGCTGAGCTTATGCGTGTTTGTTTTGGCTATTCCCTTCTGTGGTTTGTTGGGGCTTTGTGTGGTCCTTTTTCCTGTGGGGGTTTTGTTGGTGGTGTGTTTGTGGTCCCCTTCTGTATTTGCCATTTCTATTTTTTTTTTTAATTTCTTCCTGTTATTATGGCTTCTCCTCCTCTAGTGCTTGTTGGTTGCTGCCTTTTTGACTGGCTGTGTTGTTTGGGCTTGTTCTATTTGTCTTTTTCTTTCTTTCTTTTTTCGTTATTTGTAATAGGTAGAACCAGTGGCTCATATGTTTAATTTCAAAGGCTGTATTTTTAGTCAGCTTTTGGTTCTTTAAGGACCTGTAATTTTCGATTTAATTAATGTGTAGACCCCTCCGTAGATTTTATCCCAAAAAAAATCACATAAATATATACATTAAAAATATTTTAATTTCATAAACATGAGAATTAAACATTACTCAAACAACTAAATAATATTCTTCATAGATCAGCTCATATGCCACTGAGAAGGTAAGCCGACCAAATCATGAATCAGGCAAGAGGACAAACAGAGATTTCTCACCTTCCCAACCAGAATGGAAAACATGAATCACGCAAGAAAACAAACAGAGATTTCTCACCTTCCCAATCAGAATGGTCGGTCTTCTTCCTTTTCTCCTTGATTGGACTAATTTATATGGGATTCCATCTCCATTTCCTCCACTCTGTGTGGTCATGAACAAATACTTCTACAACATAATTGAACAAATGGCCACTGTGGTGATGCAATATACAAGAAAAAAAAGTGGATAATTGAAGCCTGCAACAGTGACATTTGCTTATTATTGCTTCCTTTCCGCTCATTATATGTCCGAAGTTTCAATTTTATAATAAAAATGTCTGACAATGATGAGCAAGAGAAAATTATTTTTGTTTTGTGCAACAAGTGGAAGTTACCCCACCGGGCTTAGGTGAGTTGGTGGGCGAGTTTGATTGGGAACCTCCCATCCCAAGTTCGAATCCCCTCTCATACGGCACGACTCCTGCGGGGGAAAAAATAACTGTGGGTCCTGCATCTGTGGGGCTGGTTGCTGGTAGGCTCACCGAGGAATTAGTTGCGCCCATGGGCGGATCCCCATTGTACCAAGGGTGGGCAAATGCCCACCCTCAAAAAAAAAATTTTTAATATTTGGAGGGGATATTTTGGAATATTTTGGATATTTTGCCCTCCCCTCAAAAATTATTTTTGTCCTAATTTTATCAATTTTAAGTGTCTTTGTCTATCCCCTACAAAAATTTTTTTTTTGTCCACCCTTAAAAAAGAAGCTGGATCCGCCCCTGATTGCGCCGCCACGTGCCTCTTTCGGGGAGTGGCAGCAGGCAGATACCCCTGTTCCAAAAAAAACAAGTGCAAGCCATGCAAATTGGAAGGGTGAAGGAGGAAAGGAAATTGACTGCTAATTTAGCTCGACATCACAATTCATGTTATGCTTAGGCTTCGTTTGACACAGCTTTTTTGCTGTTTTCTAAAACGACTTTTTATTATGTTTTTTTATTAAAAAAACATTTTAGAAAACAGTAAGAAAGCTGATCCAAATGAAACCTAATTCACAATATTTTGACTTATTTTATTAGTAATATTCGCTGAATTTGTAAAGTAGCTTTTTAAAGAAATTAAATATAATTTAAAGAATATAAATGAAATATGAGCTGATGGTTTTGAAAGAGTTTACATGATGAATAGTCGAAAATGATGTTAAGAAGATCAAATATGTCATTTGAGAAACTTTGGATGAATTAGCGATTTAATTGGCTTATTTTTCATATATGAATAAGGTTTGAATTAAAAGGCATGACATAATAGTGTTGAATTTAGTTTTACATCGAACAATTGAAAAATATGATGAAATATCGAGTGATTTGTCTTCACCCATTTGCTTCAAATTCTTAGTTCAAAATTAAGTTTGATCACTAGTTTATTAGCTTAATTTTAGGCTTCATTTGGAATAGTTTTTTGTCACTATTTTTTTGCTGTTTTCAATCAATTTTAGTCGGAAAATATTACCGTCGGAAATATGCTGCTGATTTGCATTTCCTAAGCGGTTTATTCCGGCGGTTTGAAAACTGCCTAAAAACTGCTGGAAAATTGCAAAACTGCCGGAAAAATGAGCTAAACCATGGAAAATTGTCGCCGATAATGAGCGATTTTCCAATATCTAGCTATATATTTGTCCAGTAATATTGCACAATAATAACAATGATAGAATCTCTTTCATGAAGTTTATCTCATAGCATCCACATGACTATGACAAATAAAAAAAAGAATTATATGTAATCGCCTTTTGCACTCTCACCATATAATGTTCTTTAAGCTACTGGCTCAGAGTCACTTGTATTTATATATCTTTTAATGGTGATTAGTGGGAGCCTCATTGTACTCATGCAAAATGCTTGGCCTAAGATGGAGTAACTGGATTCAGTTTTTATTGGAAGGTGAGCATCGAGAGCAATACCAACAGCTTGAACACTAAATTGGACCACTGCCTTTAATATCCTCATTGTCAAAATGTATATGGATCATTTGGAGGAGCCAAGATTCCATTTCTCTATCATGGCTTAAAGGAAGAATATTCTTTCAAAAAACTTCCTTTTTTATTGTTACGTGCTAGAATATTTACGGTGATTGAGAGAGTGTTAGAAAATCTCATAGAAGATCAATACATGCTATCAATGCATACCATCACCTACAACATCAATGCATGATATCTCTTATAAGGCTAATGAACATCATCGACGCCAATGTCAATATTCATCAACTTAGTCGCCAACATCGTTAACGCATGACATTGTTAATTAGATGGATCAATGCCTCTGACTCTCACTCCCGATGTCCAAACTATTATTTATCGAAGACTTCTTAGTCTCTGATCACTTCCTAAAGGAGAACAATCGAACATACCACACGCAATCACTTGAAAATAACTCTTAACGCCTCAATATTTTTTCAACTTTATCATGAAATTCATTTTATGTTGTTTATGTCTTCAATATTATATCAATACTTTCTCTAATCTTGAGGAAGGGCATCGATTATAACTAATGACATGCATTAGTTTGATAGCAATAGCTACCTAGTCTTGCCAATGGCCTCAACTGGTGGCATATACACACCCTCCGAGCATGATTCTTAATCATCGGTGATAACTCCTTTATAAACTGATACCTCTCACAATTATTATGTGTTTGATCTTCATACAAAATTTGATATTAAATATATATATTTTTAATATCAAGAATATTCTAACATATATTAAATAATATTAATTTACTATTTAAAATCATAAATATATTTTATTGGCCCGATCATAATTTTCTTGCACAAAATAAAATAGAAAAACAACTATTTGTTCAACAAATTATTTTTTTATATATAGACAGAGTTATTTCTCCTATGAGATAGAAAAAATTGGTGCATCCACAAAAAAAAATAACTAATTTATCATAACTTAAAATTTCACTTTAAAATTGCATTGGCAAACCTGTTATCATAATTTATTTTAAGTGTTTAGATGTCAATAAAATTTAATTAATATAGTATTTATTTGATCGAAATTAGATGAAATTGAGTTCTTATATTTAAAATTTATTTTGTAGAAATAAAAAATGAGTTTCACTTCTGAGGATTTGAAAGTAAACATTCAATTTTAATGTTTTTATATAATATAATTTTAAAAATAATACCAAGTTAGATAGAGTTTGCATGATAATTTTAATTTTACTCAAAATAATAATTAAAATTTCATTTTATATACCCGATAATATCCAAAATTAAAGAAATATATGTATTATTTTATTTCTTGGATAAATATGCTAAAACATTTTATTCGGATCAAAATACTCCCGTTATATTCGTATCTCGTATAGGAGAAATTATTCTGTATTCTATGTGGAGTCCAGATGGAAAAAATCGTCCGGACATATGTGTGTATACACATTGTATACACTTATATATTCGAATGATTCTTTTCGTGCAGGATAATTTCTCCTCTTATAGAGGAGGGAAAACGTCTCGCTCTTTCACTTCAACTTTCTTTATTTATTATTCTCGCCGTCGAATAATCGACTGTGTTTCATCGCTCAACAGAAACTGCTCCGGTGAAGTTGGAGATTTCTTCATCCTTCTTTTCTATAGATGATAAAGATGCACTTTTATGCAAAAGATTTGAATCTAATAGCTTTAAAAAAACAAGCATGAGATGCCATTTTTGCATACTGGTTCTAGAAGGCTAAAGAATGTTCTTAGTTATTCTTCGTCTATGGATATTGTAGTGAGCAACAGATGCGAGCTCTTCTTTATTTCCCCTCAAAAACTTTTCTGGGGAATAAAAGTCTGCTCTTTCTTCTTCTTGGAAAAAAGGATAGAACTCATTCTCTCAAAAAAGATCTCTCAGAATATTCAGAGGAAAAAAAAAAAGAAAGAAATGACGACATTCTTTTTGATATAAGGGAGTGTATGATTGCAAGTATTATTTATAAGAGTAGAAGAACATTAGGATTTATAATATTTGATAGGAAGTAAAAAAAAAAAATTAATATAATATGTGGAAGAACTTAAAAATATTCAAATTAGTGTGTTTTTATGCATTCAAAATTCGTTAGATTTGAGCGGATTTAAAATACATCATACTCATGGCTATGGAAGTAGGCTCCAAAAGATGAAAATTGAGTTTTTTTTTTAACATAAATTCACACCCACATCGCATACGTAAGACTCGAACTCAAGGCCTCTTGATTTATAGTCAAAGCTTCCAACTAATAGATAAAAATGAGCTGCGTAAACTGAGTTTTCATTGTTGAAGCATGAAAACACAGAATTTTATTACTAGTTCAAGAAATAAGATGATAAGTTGAGGCTCGATATCACTCTTTGGTGCTAATAAGCCTCTATTTCAAGAATATATTGTCTGAGGATGAAATAGGAATGTTCTAATTTGATTGGAACTTGCTCTCATCCTGAACCATCATCTAACAACTCACCTCATGCAGCTCACATTGATCTGATGGTTGGAAGCTTTGGCTACCAACGAAGAGGTTTTGAGTTCGTAGCTTACGTATATGATGTGTGTATGAATTTGCCTTAATTAGTCTAAATGCCCCTAAAAAATAACTCGCTTCACTATCGACCGGGATGCATATGACATCCCTTAGGTGCATGCCTCGCTCCTAGTGTGTGACTCCACACCTTATCATTAGGGGTGTCAAAATCGGGTTTCGGGTCGGGTTTGGGTCAAACCTGAAATGACCCGCGCTCTAAACGGGTTCACCTTAACCCGACCCGGGTAGAAAAATGGGTCAGAAAATCGGACCCGGACCCGACCCGGCGGGTTGACCCGACCCGACCCGGAACGGGTGCAGGTGGC
Source organism: Dendrobium chrysotoxum (assembly GCA_019925795.1). NCBI lineage: Eukaryota > Viridiplantae > Streptophyta > Magnoliopsida > Asparagales > Orchidaceae > Dendrobium > Dendrobium chrysotoxum. Next base: position 52,263,720 of record CM034301.1, read on the forward strand.
CGAACGCGGGCGCGCGGGCAGGGCGCGCGGGCAGCGACCGCGGGCACCCCGGCACGCGGGAGCGAGCGCGTGCGAGTGCGGGCAGCGAGAGCGGGCGCGAGCGCGGCAGCAGTGCGGGCGCGAGTGGGGCAGGGCGGGCGGGCAGGCTTTTAAACGGGTTTTCGGGTTGACTCGGCAACCCGTCAGGTCAACCCGAACCCGACCCGTTTAGGGTTCGGGTCGGGTTTGAGTCGGGTTTTTTGGGTCGGGTTCGAGTCGGATTTTCGTGTCGTGTCAAATATTGACACCCCTACTTATCATATTCATGTGCCTTTGTCCTCATCTATCTCCATGACCTAGACTAATCTCTTTTTTTTTCTTAATTTTAGATTTTATTATTATTAGTTCCAACTAAATAAAAATAACAATATCTTTCAAATACATCATATTTATTTTATAGTGGAGTTAAAATATCTGAATTCTAAATATTTGCAAATAAACAGCTCCCAAATTTTATCATTTTTTTTTTCATTTTTTATTTTTTATTTATTTGTTCATTTATTTAGAATATTTTATAAAAAAAATTGTATATATTTTTTTCTTTTTCTCAAAAGCTATATCTAGAGCATTTGAAAGGACCCACTAGGAAATCTGGATGATGCTCTTTTGCAGAGCAAAAAAGAGCTCAGAGAATTACCCGGGTAAAGGCACAAGTGGCTCATCTGGGCTGCAATTATATCCCTTCGATTTTGATCCAAGGGTCATTTTAATGCAATCATAAATAATAATAATAATACTGAGGCTATGTTTTGGATAAAATTTATAATAACAAAAAAAAAAGAGTGCATAAACAATTTCCACTACCTTTATCATGGGGCCCAATATTTAGACTTAGAAGCTCAATTATAGAGCAAAAGGTCTTCTCTCCAAAGCCACATAAATTTTCTCTGCTGTGTGCTTTGACTCACTTTTGCTTTTCACCAAAAAGAATGGGATCAGCCAATGCATAAAACACTGAACTCTCAAATGAGCTAAGATGGCTCGAACTCTACTTATTAATAAGATCGCAAGCCGAGTAAATCGAGTCATGAGTTCAAGCTTGTATATTATATGAGCTAGAGCTCGAGTTCAGCCTGACTCGGCTCATAAGCTTGTCAAGCTACTCGTTTAATTAAAATGTAGAGTTATAATATACAATATAATTCTTTTTAATATATTAATTAATATAAATTATATTTTTTTATTTCCCTAATTCCCGCCTATCAAGTTGGAGCTCAATGAAAATTAAACAAGTTCAGCTTGATAAGACAACTACTCGACTCAGTTAGTCTTGTTTACATCCCTATAATATATATTTGATGTAATAAATTAATAAATAATTTTTTTAATAAACGTGCATTATTTTCTCTTAAATTTAATTGATTTTTATTTACTTTAAAATTTTCATCCTAACACTAGGGGTGTGAATATTTGACACGACACGAAAACCTGACTCGAACCCGACTTGGAAAACCCGACTCGAACCCGACCCGAGTTCAAAACGGGTCGGTTACGGGTTCAAGAATTCAACCCGTTTGAAAAATGGGTTGGGTTCGGGTTGACCCGATGGGTTGCCGGGTCAACCCGAAAACATGTTTAAACCCCGGCCCTCGAAGCCTGCCCGCCCTGCCCTGGCCTGCCCGCGCGCTCGCCCGCGTCCGCGCCCTCGCCCGCGCTCTCCCGCACCCGCGCGTCTGCCTTCGCGACCCGGGTCGGGTCGGGTCAACCCGCCAACCCGACGGGTCGGATTCGGGTCTGATTTTCTGACCCGTTTTCCTACCCGGGTCGGGTTAGGATCGACCCGTTTGAATGCGGGCCATTCCGAATTCGACCCGAACCCAACCCGAAACCCGATTTTGACACCCTACCTAACACATCATCTTTTCACCTTTTGTTGACACTAAATATAAACAGGACCAACCTATGGTCCCCACCGAATATATATGAAAGGAAATGCATTTTATCCATAAAGTTATATAATCATATAAAATGAATATTAGAAGCAAGATATTTAATAATATGGAATAATGTCCATATGTTTTGATAGGTGATCGTTTAACACAGCACTGTTCATGTAATAATGTTTTTATTGACCTGATTTTCTAGAAATTATTAAGAATCTAGCGAGGCATTTCTAAGAAGCGCTCACCAAGAGCAATTATCTATCCTTATTTTTTTCTTAGGTCTCGAACGATTTTCTTAGTATTTTTAAAGCAGCATTTTAGCATAAAAATTATAAAAATTTATTTTAAAAGGCAGTAAAAAGCCATCCCAAATAAAATCTTAGTAGCTAGTGACAACAGAGCAAGCACAGGAAAAACCGAAAAGGAGAAAAGTGGAATGTGTTCTGTATTTCTCTGTTTGTATTTTAGTACATACTGTATGATTATATAGATGTAGTGTAGGTGAGAGCCATGTGTTCTTTACAGGTGGATGGTGTATGATGCAAAAGTTTGTTGTGCTTGAACGGTGGAGATGAATAGGAGGCGTTCCACTGTTTTGCTGTCCTTCTCATTAGCCCCCCCCCCCCCCGCAAGCTCACGGTGGCGGCTGAACCGTGAGATTGTGTCGTAGATGCTGGAAACGAGTGGGAGGCAGAGGCTTGGTGAAAATGTCTGCAGTATGGTCGTCGGAGGAAACCCGGATGAGCTGAATGGTGCGGGCTTGAACCTGCTCGCGTATAAAGTGATAATCGATTTCTATATGCTTGGTACGCACGTGGAATACGGGGTTGGTGGCCAAGGCGATGGCTGACTGGCTGTCACAGTGAAGCGGTGTGGGGTAGGAAAGGGGGATGTTGAAGTCTTGAAGTAGGCGGCAAATCCAGACGATGTCTGCAGCAGCTGCCGCAAGAGCCCTGTATTCGACCTCTGTAGATGAGCGAGCTATGGTGGGTTGTTTCTTGACTGTCCATGAAATGAGTGTTGCTCCAAGGTAGGAGCAATGGCCTGTAGTAGAGCGTATGAGAGGATCACTGGCCCAGTCAGCGTCCGTGTAGGAATGCAGATGTAGTGGTCCGTTGCGAATGGGAAGACCAAAGGTGATAGTGCCCTTAAGGTACCGAAGTAGATGTTTCAGTTGTTGGTGATGCACAGGCAGCGGATCGTGCATATGTTGGCATAACTGGTTGATAGTAAATGCAATATCTGGACGGGTAATGGTGAGGTATTGTAGGGATCCAGTGAGGTGGCGATAGAGATCTGGGGAGAAAGAAGCAGTGGCGGAGGTAGTGGAGGTGGAACGGGAGGTGGAGATGGGATTAGATGTGGACTTGCAGTTGAGAAAGCCCGATTTGTTGAGAATGGCAGTCGTATAGGCTGTTTGAGAAAGGAAGAGATGATCTGAATGTTGGGTAATTTGAATGCCGAGGAAAGTGGAGGGAAAGCCAAGATGTTTCATTGAGAATTTGGAATGTAAGCTGGTGATGACGTGGTGGAGATGAGTAGGGGAGGAGCCAGTGATAAGGATGTCGTCGACATAGATGGGGAGATAGGTGGAGTGAGTGGGGGAGGTGGAAATGAAGAGTGAGGGATCTGCATTGCTTGGTTTAAAACCCAGAGAGAGGAGGTGATTGGAGAAAGTGGTGAACCATTGACGGGGTGCCTGTCGTAGGCCATAGATGGCTTTTCGAAGGAGACAGACATGATCAGGGAAATGAGGATCCTCAAACCCTTTGGGCTGATGCATATAGATGGTTTCATTCAAAGGGCCGTGGAGGAAAGCGTTGGTCACGTCCATTTGGTGTATGGGCCAAGTATGATGTAAGGCTACTGTGAGAAGTACACGTATAGAGGGCATTTTGGCGACGGGGCTGAAGGTTTCAGCAAAGTTGATGCCGAATTTCTGGTGATTGCCAAGGGCAACTAGGCGGGCTTTGTAGCGAGGAGGGGAGTTATGTGGCTGTGGCTTGAGGCGAAACGTCCATTTGCAGCCGAGAATAGTGGTTGAGGATGGTTTTGGGACGAGTGACCAGGTATCTTTCATGCGAAGAGCTTGAAATTCGGCTTGCATAGCTTGATGCCACTGCGGATGTTTCATAGCTGCAACAGTGGATATGGGTTCAGTGGGTGGTTGAGTGATGGAGAGGAGATCAAGAAGGTGACGAGGCTTGAGGTGGCCTATTTTGGATCGTGTGATCATGGGATGAAGAGGAGCAGGGGACGAAGAGGAGAGTTCAGGTGAAATGTGTGACTGAGAAGGGAGATCCTGGGATGAAGTTGGGGTAGGTGAGGCAGCTGGTATAGTTGGTGGAGTAGGGACAGCTGGGTTGGATTGAGTTGCTGAGGTGGGGGTAAGAAGGAACGGATTCGGTATGGTGGAGTTAGGGGCTGTTGGCGTTGTGGTTGGTTTGGAGGGAAAAACAGTTTCATCAAATTTGACATAGCGGGAAATGTATACTTTCCCTGTCACTTGATCAAGATAGCGATACCCTTTCTGAGAGTCTGAGTATCCAAGGAAGATACATAAGGTGGAGCGGGGTTGAAGTTTATTTCGAGTAGAGGGTGGAAACCAGGGAAAACAGGCACACCCGAAGGTGCATAGGTGAGAATACGTGGGAGGTTGATTGTGCAGGAGTTGAAATGGGGATGTGAATTTGGTGGCGGGTAGAGGCATCCAATTGATAAGGTAGACATCGGTGAGAGCTGCGTCAAGCCAGTACTGGGAGGGGAGGAATGCTTCTGTTAGTAGAGATCTAGTAGTCTCAATAATGTGACGGTGCTTGCGCTCAACAAGCCCGTTTTGTTCCGGTGTGTATGAGTAGCTCGTCTGATGAAGAATGCCGTGAGCGTGGAAGAAGGAGGTGAGGGAAATTAATGACATGAGAGCATACTTCTGATTTAGCACGCATAGGAATCAACCAAACAAAACGAGAGAAATCATCAACTAGTAGTAGATAATAGCAGAATCCTTGATTTGATAACGTTGGAGATGGCCCCCATACATCAGAGTGTACTAGTTCTAACGGGTTACAAGTATTAGTACTAGAAACAGAGAAAGGTAACTTGTGACTTTTAGAAGTAATACAGGAAAAACATGAGGGAATTGCAGGCGGTATGTGGAGCTCCGGATGCTGTTTGGATATTGCAGAGATTATGTGCTGATGGGGATGTCCAAGACGCCTATGCCATCTCAGATCGGAGGAGAGGGATGCTTGAAGAGCGGTGGTGGAGAGCTGGGTTGGAAGATTTACTGGGTAGAGTCCGTCACGGGCAGGACCTTGATGGATGCATTGGTGGAGCTGATCCAGTATTTTGTAGCCGGATGCATCGAAATGGATGGAAATAGGATTGTCTTGGGTTAGTTTGTGAATAGAAAGGAGATTATAAGAGAGTTGAGGTGTGTGAAGAAGATGAGATAGAAGAAGTTTACTAGAGGGTAGAGGAAGAATGCCTTGACCAGTATGAGTTATTGGACTGCTGCTGCCATTGCCAACTGTAACTTGATCGGAGCCTGTGCATTCGATTGGATACTGGAGATTTTCAAGATGAGGAGTTAGGTGGGACGTAGCGCCGGAATCCAGTATCCATTCGTTGGGTAGAGAAGCAGATGCTGTAAGGGCAGTCGGTGCGGAGGTCGGTGGAGGTGGAGGTATGTAATTGGCATTGAGACGATGCCAGCATTTAAATGCAGAGTGTCCTCGCTTGTTGCAGATTTGGCATATGAGAGATGTTGCAGCATTGGTATTAGTTTGAGATCTGGGTGGATTGTTTGGAGACGAGCGTCCTCTGCCTCGTTCGCGTCCACGATAGCTGTAAAATGCGTAGGAAGGATTCGTGGATAGCTGCTGTTTGGTAGCTTCTGCTAGTAGATTTATCTCCTCACTAATGAGTAGCGAGTAGAGATTATCTAGATCAAGGGTTCCTGGCTGCGCTCTAATGTAGGTTTTGAATGCCTGGTACTGAGACGGTAATCCGTTTAATGTATAGAGAACGATATCTTCATTGTCTATATTTGCTCCTGCTGCGGCTATGTGATCTACCAATGTTTTGATCTCTGTCAGGTACTGGCTCATCGTGGAGTTTTTCATTGACACATTGTGCAGCTCATTTTTGAGCTGGATCACTCTTGATCGACATGTAGCTTGAAGCCGGCGTTCTAGTGCAGTCCATATCTCGCCATAGGTGCCGAGATTTTGAACGTATGGCAGAATGGATGCTGAAAGAGTTGAGCATAAAGCTGCAGCCAGATTCTGATCTATGAGCTGCCATTGTTTATAGGCTGGGTTTGCTGAGAGAGAGGAGTCGGAGTTGGTGATGTTCGGTGAAGGTATTGCGTTTGTGCCATAGAGAAAACTGGAGTAGCCATTTGCTGAGAAGAGCTTCAGAATCTGCGACTTCCAAGCAGCGTAGGTTTCGTTGGTGAGCTGTGTGGGTACTATTACCTTGATGTTTGAGATTACAAACTTGAGAGATGAAGGTATTTGAGGATCGAAGAAGGAGTCAAGTTGGGACGTCTCGGACTGCTCCATCCCTTCGTCACCGTGAGGTAATATCAAAGCTCTGATACCATGACAACAGAGCAAGCACAGGAAAAACCGAAAAGGAGAAAAGTGGAATGTGTTATGTATTTCCCTGTCTGTATTTTAGTACATACTGTATGATTATATAGATGTAGTGTAGGTGAGAGCCATGTGCTCTTTACAGGTGTATGGTGTATGATGCAAAAGTTTGTTGTGCTTGAACGGTGGAGATGAATAGGAGGCGTTCCACTGTTTTGCTGTCCTTCTCATTAGCTAGATTATGAACTTAAACTATTGATCCTTCTTCTACTTTTAATGTATGTATTTGCTCGAAATTTTAAGAAAAGAATGTCTTTTATATTTCACTCTTGAAGTTATGTACACCTCAATCTTATTTTGTCCATTATAGAAAAAGAGGTTGGCTCTACCCCTGAAATCAAGAGTATTGTAAGTCACTTGGAGATTTATATTTGTTGCGTACTAGAAAATTTGAGTCAATAGAATTTAAATTTTACGTCTTAGCGTTGTACAAAAATTCAACATGAACAGTAAAAGTAATAAGACCATAGAACTTTTTTATGTGGAAAATCCGAAAAGGGAAAAAATCATGGGGCCTAGTCTAGCTGCAAAATCCAATATCTTGTAAGTGATATAAAGATCTTCCCTTCTCTACTGCTGAAGAAGATGAAAAGTATAAATATTGAATATTTATACCCAACAACAGAGCTTAATCTTCCCAGAAGAAATTTTAGAAAGTAAGTATCCACATGCGGACAAATGTACCCAACAACAGGGTCAAATCTTAATACTATTCTGGAGATGATGGTGGTTGTCGGTAATATTAACTGGTGGTTGTCGAAGGCAATAACTGGTAGTCTTTGGGTTCGTCCCGTCAAACTGCTCGATTTGACTATAAGTTTGTTGAAATCAGAGCTTAGATGATCATAAATTGAATTTGGAAGGTTTCTAATTTAAATACGCCTGGCGATTCGTGCTAGATCAAGGTAATTTTAAATGATATATCAATATTAATGCATGTTTATTTAAGCATAATATTTTTAATTATATCTCACCTTTCTTATGCTAATTAGTAATTGTCAATATTTTTTCAAAAATAAAAATTTATCTTATAAATTTTATTTTTTTAGGGATATTTAGGTCAATTAAGACAAATTCACACACACATTATATACGCGAAACTCTAATCCAAGACCTCTTTGTTGGTAGCTAAAGCTCCCAACCAACAGAACAAGATGAGCTGTTATTTTAAATAAATAATCATAATATTAAATTTTAAGATGTATCTTATATATTCCATATTAATTCCTTCAATAGATTTTGGATTTGAGATTTTAGCTTTAAAATTAAAGAATATATTACCTCAGCCAAAAATTTTAATATTTGTCAACATTAACGAACCTGAAAAATCTTAAGATATATATTTTTTCTTATATAGATAATTTTTACAAAAAATATTTAATTTGTGCCTCTTGCAAGTTTTGACTATTTAGAATTATAGATATTTCGTGAAAAATATTAATCATCTTTTTAGAAATTATCTATGTGTTTTTTATTAAGAAGAATTTCTTATTCTGTCATAGAATGTTAAATAAGAGCAATACTCTTATTTCCAAAAAAATTCATGGCTATGATTATGAAATAAAATATTGAAATGGCTAATCCCAATATAATATCATATAATCAAGATTGAATGGATACAATTGAACTTAATTAAAAAAATTATTGGGACGTTGATTTTCTTATGTGCTTGATCTAAGGCTTTGTTTGTGATGACTTTCTTAATGCTTTCTAAGGTTGTGTTTGGGACGGCTTTCTTACTGCTTCTTAAAGCAGCTTTTTAGTACAAAAATTAAAATTTTTATACTAAAAAAGTTGCTTTTAAAAACAACAAAAAAGCTGTCCGAAATAAAAACTAAAGCAGCTTTTTAGTATAAAAATATTTACCTCAAAAAAACTTTATATAAAAACTACTTTAAAAAAATAGTAATCCCAAACCAAACAAGTTATTCAACTTTAATATACCTTTAAATTTTTTATTCAATATTTCAATTATTGTGCATGATCTATTTTTTTATGAAAGTCAAATCTATAGGTCAAGCTTAGAGTACATGATGGATTTATATATATGATTGCTTAGATAAAATTAAGCTTGGTTAAATAAGAAGCTAATTTATTTTAATTTATTCAGGCCAAGCTAAACCAATAATTGTGGCACAAGTAATAAAATTTTATGTTAAATGTTGCTTAAAAAAAAGAACAAGGCTTCATTTGAGATGTTTTTCTTGCTGCTTTCTAAAGTAATTTTTTAGTAAAAAATTTTTGTACTAAAAAGCTGCTTTAAAAATAAGAAAAAAGTTGTCAAACATAAAGCCTAAGTCATCAGGCCATTATAATTTCCTTTTCTTAATTTATCAAAAGAGACATGAACAAAATTATTAATGTTTTAAAAAAGATTACATAAGAATTTTCTGATATAAATTAGTCAAAATAATTTTATATCTGTTGAATTTTTATTAAAATTAGTGTTCTATTTATGACAAAAAAAAATTGCACTAATCTTAATATAAATTTGATGAATATACAATTTATCCTGACATATATCAAGATATCCTACCTATTATATTCTCTAATGAATATTGGAGGGTTTTAATGGAGAAAAACTGTTATGCAATATAATGAGGGAAATGCACAGCCATTTCTTGACTTTGCTCTAAATTATTGTACCTTTAAATAGTCTTTGGATATGCTTATTGGCTAACCCAACCCATTACCTTTAATTATATCCACAGTTAATACTTTACAATCACACCTTTTAATCACCCTTTTTAAAAAAAAGTTTTGAGTATGACTACTTCTTGAGTAAGTAATTATCTTTTTAATAAATATTTTTAGTCACACAAATATTAATTACAATTTATAGTTAATTATTCAACTAAACAATGATTATAGCTCAAAATTTATATAATCATTTCTGATTACATTATGGCAATGCACATCTATCAGGATATGAAGACAATGGACAGCAAAATTCAATAATTTTAGCGTTTTATAATAAACTTTAGTTCTGAATTATAGCATGATACATAGATAAAGCAGCATGCACAAAACAATAATTTTGTTGATTAGTCGTAGATTTTATTTGGGACAGCTTTCTTAGTAGTAAGAAAGCTGTTTCAAATAAAATCTTAGGCTTCATTTGAGATGGCTTTCTTACTCCTTCTTAAAGCAGCTTTCTAAAGCTGCTTTAAGAAGCAGTAAGAAAGTCGTCCAAATGAGGCCTTAGGCTTCGTTTGGGACGACTTTTTTATTACTTCTTAAAGCAGCTTTTTAATACAAAAATTTTAATTTTCGTACTAAAAAATTGTTTTAAGAAGCAATAAAAAAGTTGTCCCAAATGAAATTTTAATCATAATAAATGCAATGAGAATAAACATAATAAATATTGGTAGGGCTGGAGAAAGATATGCTGTCGACAAAGGCCATTGAGGCATCCAATACACTTATTTGATAGAGTGCAGGCTGTATTTGTCTGTTTAATTATTAGTTTTTTAAACTGTTTCTTCCACTGAGGAAGAATTGCAAGATATGGGGAAGGTTATATCTTCCTCTTAGCTGCTGTAACATGAGATGGACGTCAAGTGTTCCTCTTTTGCAACATAAAGCTTTCTCATGATCTTTTCTCAGGGTAATTTCCCACCCACCCACCCACCCACCCCAAAAAACAAAAAAAATCATTTCTAAGAGTGTCAGATTTCCATTCAGACTTTTTGTTTTAGGCTTCATTTGAGACAGCTTTCTTATTGCTTCTTAAATCAAGTTTATTATACAAAAAATTTATTTATTTTATTAGAAAGATGCTTTAAGAAGTAGTAAAAAAGTCATCCCAAATAAAATTTTAGATTTCGTTTGGGACGGCTTTCTTATTGCTTCTTAAAATAACTTTTTAATATAAAAATTAAAATTTTTTTACTAAAAAATTACTTTAAGAAGCAATAAAAAAGTCGTCCCAAACGAAGCCTTAATTTATCAATATAATTAACTAAACTCAAAATAAAGAAATAGGTGGCCTTTTGATCTGCTGAAAAATAAATGAAGAACAAAATGGATGGGTTTCAAAATTTTGAAATTTATACAATTTTAAGTGTCTCAATTTTGTTCTCTTCTCAGAGCAAATTCAGGAACACTAAGATTCATCATGATTATAATTTTGTTTAGAATATCTATATATTTCTTTTAAAATCCATCCAAATTAAATTTTGGTTTGGATATTCTCATCTAATTTTTTTTCCTTGTCTATTTCGTTGAATTAAGACTTATTTTGTTCTGGTATTCATTTTTTATGTTGATAAACAGTCAAATCCTAGTCAGCACGCTGGAAGTCTATAAAAGAACAACTTTAGTTGATGGTTATATCATCTGTTATTGTTGTAGATATTACGACCTGACCTGATATGACTCAATATCATATAGGTTATATTGTGATTGATCGTGGTAAGAACTAGAAACTGATCCCAAGATCTAATTGGAGAAGTGCTGAGAAAAACAAAACTTTCAATTTATATAACACAGAGCAACTATTGACTAATACAATATAAAACCTAAGACTAAATTTCAAAAATGATTTATTTTAATGTTTCAACAAAAAACATATGTACAATCTGAGGTCTATTGCAGCAGTGCTTGATAATATAATGCACCATAAAATAAAGTCATGCCTGCAAAAAAAAAAGAAACTAGCCAAAAAGTTATACCTACAACACATATTAGAGTTTGTTATCAAACTACTTTGCACGTTTCTTACCTTTTTTCTAACCTAAAAAATGAAAGCAAAAGCACGAATGAGCTAACATGGCTCATTAGGCTATCATAGCCTAAAATAAAAATAAATAGCTTAAGCCACAAGGACTGAAATACCATCTATAATAATAAATTGAAGTACAATACGGAAAGCTGAAACTGAACAGATACTGATATTGAATTTTTAATATGCATTTAAATAATTATTGAAACTATAGCGAGATTGAAACATAAATAAATATTTTATAGTAATTATTAGAATGACTCTCAGGCCCAAATTCTTTTTCTTATATATAATAATTAATAGAATCCGTTCTTGCCGTCAATATAATTCCTTTTCTTTGCCAATAGAATTTCTTCTTAGGGAATATCATAATAATCCTCATGCTTCAAATTTTTTTTTATTACCTATAATAGAATTCATTCCCACTGCCAATAGAATCCCTTCTTAGGAAATATCAGAATAGCCATCATGCTTCCTAATCATAAGAGGCCTCAAGCTTCAAAGTTTTTACCACATAACAAATAACAGAATTCCTTCTCGCCGTCAATAGAATCTCCTCTCTTCGCCAACAAAATTTCTTATTTCATTAATATACATATTATTCAATGCATCACATTAAATAAAGTATAATTTGAGTAAATTTAAAATTGGCCAAAATGCCTTAACGGTAGGCAACAAAAAATCTTGCTCAGTACAATTATTCAGAAATTAATCAAATTATCAGAGATTATGTATAATAGCATTCTGAAGCTTTAACTGAATTAAAATACTATTTTTATATGTTAAAATTAAATTTTAAATTAATAAAAATTGTTGCTTTTTAAAATCAACCTGTGAAAAATCTTGAATAAATACTCAAAACAATCAGAACAGTTGTATCGAGAACATATCAAAAGTTACATAGATAAAAGTTATCAGAATCCGATAAAACTATGTTTTTGTAAAACAAAATTATAAATTTATTCAAAAAATTTTCAAGAACACCGAATTATTGAAAACTGAGATAGACAAAACATAACATATCTCGATCTGAGCAACTTTCAGACTGGACCTTCGGCTAAAAATGACCCAAAGCAAGTCAAATTGGACCTCTCTCTCTCTCTCTCCCTCCCCCTAAACCCCTCTCAATCTCTCTCTACATCACCCAAAGACCTTTCTCTCTCCTCCCTCACTCTTCCTCATCTCCCTTCTCCATCAGTTTCTTCCCGACAAAGAAATGAATGAGGGAGGCGGTGGGATGAAATGATATATATATATATAATCATTTTGAATGATTTGGTATGATTTTATTATATTTTAAATAAAGTATTGAAGGATATCAGATACATGATATGATAACTCCACGTGATACCATACTGATCTATATAATTCACCGATTGCGAGTCATAAAGAGCTAGAGATTGATTGGGAGTTATAAAGAGTCGGGGCGACTGATTCACGTGATTCAAGGGGAGTTATAAGGAGTATATTGATTGAGAGTTATAAGGACGACTGATTGGGAGTCATAAGTGCAGGCACAAGATACCCTTAAGATACACTCATTGATCATTTGAATACTGATACCAATACTGCTATGAATACTGCACTAATATTGTTACTGACACTAATACTATTTATTGTTATTAACATTAATACTATTTAATATTATTAATCATGATACTAATATTATTACTAGTATTAGTACTGTTGACTATTATTGATACTGTGACTGATGATGTAATGGATTGTGATGTGATGAATTATAGAAAGATAAATTGATACAGATAAATTAGTATAGACATTGATGTATATTTTTCATTATATGATTTATAGTATATTATTTTCTTTTATCTTGCATTAATTTTAGATGTAAGATTTTAGTTACTTGTTAGGCTATATACTTATTACGTGGTTTTATATATTTTCAGTAAACTATAATGATCCTTTGATATGAGGCCCCAGATAATATAAAAATGTAATCATATTTTTTTTCGCTATTCATTAGTAAATTCTAGTTAAATAGTTAAAATGAAAGACATATATAATTATTCCAGTATGGATTCTAGAGTGTGACACATAAAGATAAAGAGAGGGGGAGGGGGGTGGGGTGCAAAAGTCATATAAGACACCAAGATTATTATATGAAAATCCTAAAAAGAGCAAAAACTAAGAGGCCTTACCCAGTTAAAATGACTATACTAGTTTTTATTATTGATTACAAATGAAGCCCTTTATTGGGGAGAATGCCTTAGCTCAATGTATCCAATATACATCATATAGAGCATATTACATGGTGGGAGTTGAAAGAATTCAGTGATATAAGAGTTGTTCTAAAGAGAGTCAGAGGGATCGTAATTGGACGGCGATGGTGGTCGGAGGGACCGTAGTTGACGAGCAATGGTGATGGGAGTGGTGTGTTGATGTTAGCCTAACGAAGGTCTGACGACAGTAAGCTGCCGAGCGGAGGTCTAGGGTGATCAATGGATAGGCGGTGGTCTAGCGACTTACGATTGGCGGCTAGGCGAACGTCTAACGATCGTAGATCGGCAGGAGGTGGTCCGGCCATCGTTAATGGATGGGTGGTGGTTTGGTGACAATCGAAGGAGGGGTAGTGGTCCTACGACGGTAGGCAGACAGGCGATGGTTTGGCAACAGTCACCAAAAGTTCACCGACGATGGTACTTAGGTGGAATTCTAGGATTCTTAAAGTCTCAAAACTCTCTCGAATATCCAACCAAAAGGTTCCCCTTTATGTAGATAGCGGGATCTATTTATAGATTTTGTGAGGTGCACCCTGTGGATATGGAGAAGATCCAGGGCATGCTTGGGGTGCTCAATTGGACAACCCATACTGATTCCCTTAATTATAGAGAGTTATTCAAGTATTTAAGTGCCTTAATGATATCAGAATTAAGCAATCTAGGGCTTGTTGGATTTGTCTCGTCGAGCCACTCAATTTGACTATAAGCATGTCATATTTAGAGATTACTTGGTCATCCAAGTAATGAATTGAATCTTCCAAGTATGCTTCGACCTTCCGATTTGGATCCATTTGAGCTCGGATTGGAGACCAATTTTATTGTCGTTTGATTCGTCTCATTGAGATGTTCAATTTGACTATAAGTTTGCTGAAATTGGAGTTTGGGTGGTTCCAAATTTAATTTCTGAAGTTTCCGATTTAGATATGCCTCAAGATTCATGCCCAATCAAAATAATTTTCGGTGACCTCTCAAGTATGTATATAAATTAATTATAATTAATTAAATTAATTTATGTTTAATCCACCATTTAAATTTTTATTCATTTATTATTTTTGAATGTAAATTTTAAAAAATTCAAAGCTTTTATAAATAAAACCAGCTTCAAACTTTCGCAAAGTTTAATTAATAGAAAGTCTATTTCAATCATATTCTACTAAACAAATATTAAAATTCAATTCTAACACCTTAACTTTCAAATAATTACAAAGAATCAAATTTGGTAAAAAAAATAAAAAAAAAATGTTTTGACAAAAAAAAAAAAAGGATACTTCTGATTTGCAATATACGTGTGAAAAAAATTACTATTAAATTAATGTTTTACCCAACAACTACTTGAGGTGTTTTTTTTTATAAATATTAAAAAATTTTATTTCAAATCATAAAAAAAATAATTATGTCTGAAATGGTAATTGTGTAAAGCTTGTAAAGACAAATCAGTTTCCATCATTAATTTCTTATTAGTGGATCTTCCTTTTTATCAAGTAATTATGCTTTCCATTTATTCACATGAGGGGGGCGGCATAATTGGTAGACTACTCATTGAAAACTATCTGATTTCTCATTAGCGTTCTTTAAAGTGCTTTTAGAATCTTGGCCATTAACCGTTTGATTGACGCCTTGACGGCACGATCGCCGCCGGATCTTGCTACTTTAGCCGCTCCGACCGCCCCAAAGAGAACATGTCTATTCAATAAATTACTAAAAACTTTTAATGAACAGAGAATTTTCTTAAGGTTC
The DNA here is from genome assembly GCA_019925795.1 of Dendrobium chrysotoxum. Classification (NCBI taxonomy): domain Eukaryota; kingdom Viridiplantae; phylum Streptophyta; class Magnoliopsida; order Asparagales; family Orchidaceae; genus Dendrobium; species Dendrobium chrysotoxum. Next base: position 52,278,997 of record CM034301.1, read on the forward strand.
GTCTCTTTTGTTCCAAATAAAAAAAATTTATATATATATATATATATATATATATATATATATATAATATTCATAATTATTTAATAGAGTGTAAAATAAATATAATTGATTATTTATTATTTAATTTAAAATAAAATAAATATAATATAAAGTCCAGTAATGACAGAGTTAGTGATCGGAATGAGATTCAAAGATGATTTAAGAAAAAAGTATGAGAATAATCAAATGATCAGACCTATCAAGCAATAGTAATATGATTGATGGATACCAATCATAAAGTTTTATGGCAATAAAAAAATTCAATTTTGAGTTCATCCAATCATTTTCTAAAAGCTTATTTAGTTGTTTGTAAGCAAAAAAAATTTTTATTATTATTTTATTTATTTTAAATATATAAAATAATATTATCTTTTTTTTTCCCAAAAAATTGAAAATATTTGTGAAATTTTAAGTCAAGTTTGATGTCCAATTACATTTAGTAAAATATTGAATTTGATAAATTTTATTATTTTTTAAAATATAATTTTTAATTAAATGTGTTCTTAGATTATATATATTCAACACTCCAATAAAACAAAGGCTCAATTCAATAGTAAGAAACTATATTATAAAAATTAATTTAGAGTTAAGGTATAGGTTTTAGCTGGATAAAAAAAGTAGGCATACCCACTCATGAGATCTACATAGCGGGTCAACTTGTCAGGTCACTTGATCAAGCCCACTCTGTGGGCCAACTTATTAGACCCCTTGGTAGGTATGATCATCAGACTCACTCATTGAGTTTATTCATCAGGTCCATTCAATGAGCCTAATTATTAGGTTCAGCAACCAGGCTGACTCATTAAGACTGTTCGGCGGGATAACTCGTCATGCTACTCGACTGGCTTTTGACTAGTGATTGTCCACATATTAATTTTTCACGTGTATTTTCTTGACTAATTATTTTTTGGGTTATATGCTTCATGTAATTGGATATATTTTCTTATTTTTTAGTATAACTTTTCCTCAGGAATGCAAACGAATCGAGCAGGTGCTTGTCGTGTATGAGCTCGTTTATAATCAGTTTGTTTGAGCTTTTCTATTTATGTTCAAGCTTTATTCATTTAAAATGGTAGATGCTCAAATTTGGTTAGTGTTCAGCTCATAAGCAATTCATGTCTTATTGAGATTCAAGCGACCAACTCATATAAAATAATAAATAAGCTTTATTAAGCTATTAACGAAATTTATTTTTGAGATTTTTATTAGCTTAATAAATGAGCCTTATCACGCTACGAAACACATTTGTGTGGAGTACTGAGAAAAGGCAATAACATTTTGATTACGTGGGTTCTGACTTCTCTATCTTCTTCATATTATCACTATAACCAAAACCACTGCATTCCAAAATGGACGCAAGCAAAAATTATTGTGCAATAAACACAACAGAAACAAAAAAATCACAGAACCAACATAAATAACACGGCGATTTATGTGGTTTGACGAAGATGTCTACTTCCACGAGGAGGGGATGATAACTTCACTATATTGGAGAACAATAGGAATTACAATTTAGCTCTTTAGCTCTCATGTATACAATTACAATACAATAGCTATCAAGCGCTATTTAAAGATTTGAAACAAATATAATAACAAAGTCTAATTAATAAGAAATCTAATCATGCCATAATAAGATCTCCTAAATAATGCTTTTCTAATAAATACATAATGAACCATTAAAGCTTTCTGAAATAAATTTTATTTGTATTTGAATATAATTCCAAATCAACAATCTCCATATTATCTTTCACTTTAGAAAGTGGAATGTGACAAACCAGGCTCTAATAACAGAAAGTCTTCACCCAGATGGTTGCCTACATACCCCCCTCCAGAGGGATCAAGCCGAGGGTAGTTCTTCAAACAAGTGGATAATCAGTCATGAGTCTTGCACCAATTTAGTGGTGACTGTCTCTCCAATACCAAGTTTATATTAATTGTACCTGTCAGATACCCTAGGATACTTTTCATAGTTTACTAATGACTACTTCTTGTATCTTGTATGAACCTGCTCACAACACCAACTACTTGTACAATATTCGTGTCGAGCTGCTCCTAAATCAGACCATATTATGCTTCAAGTGCAAAGTAACCACAGGTAGAGGGATTCTTAACCATTGGGGAGAACACCTCATCATAAGCAATCCTTTCCCGTTACGTAAAGCCTTTTGCCATCAACTTAGCCTTGTAATGCACATCAGGTCCAAGAGACATTCCTTCTTTGCATGCATCTATTTGTATTCAATGGCTTTTCTTCCTGAAGAAAGCTTCACCAAACTCCATGTAGCATTCTTCTGAAGAAAGTCCATCTCTTCGTCCATAGTCTTCTTCCAAAGATCACCATCAAGATTATCCACCACTTCCCATAGTGACTAGAAAGCTTCTAACAATCTTTCTTTCAGTGACTAGTCTCTAAACATAAAGCATACTGATTCTTTCCAAGACTGTGTCCACTAGACTTGCCGCGCTTATCACTGTCGCCCCTTTTATTCTTATGTTTTTTAGATTTTTCACGTTGGAGTGTGAGAGCTCAACTTAATACATCTTTGCAGACTCATTGTCTTGACACCGAAACTTATGATTCGACAACATAGTAGTCATCTCACCATAGTTCAAGACCTCATTCCCAAGAATGAGTGTCATGGTGAAGTTCTTGTGCGCATCAGAGAACTAATTCAACAGAAGGAGTGTCTTCTCTTCATCTCCAACGTATTTATCCAGATTCAAAAGATCTACTAATAGCTTTGTGAAGTCATTCAAATGCTCATCAATCATAATATCATGTCTAATCTGAAACCTTTAGAGTCATCACTTCATATGGAGATGATTCTCCACGCTTTTCATCAGATATTTATTCTCGAATGTCTTCCACAACTTCACAGTAGAAGTCTTCATCATCACCCCATACTTGATCTCTTGAGATTGGCAATTTCTGATCAAGTCACATGCACTCTGGTTTATCTTTAGCCAATCTCTCTCTGAAATCTCTTCAAGAAGTTCATCGCTATCGAGAATGCCGTTCAGATTCAAAGAGCACAACACATCCATCACCTCACATAGCCGCATGCCAAAGTTCCCTTTGCCGTTAAACTTTGTCACATCAATTTTGTTGGGATGTGTAACCACGTGATGAATCGACATCTTCTCCACCGTCGAGATGGATGTATCCATAGCTCCACCGAATCTCGTAGCCTCAAAAAATTTATAGTTATGTCACATAGTTAAAATTACACCAATCCGACTCTGTTACTTCGCCTGGACGAACCACACATATAGAAAGTTATTCTGTTCTTCATGTCATCATTGGGAAATCACTGAAATCCAGCTCTGATATCAATTGTTGTGCAATAAACACAGCAGAAATAATAAAATCACACAACAAAATAAAGAACACGACGATTTATGTGGTTCGGCAAAAATGCCCACATCCACGGGGAGGGGATGATGATTTCACTATATTGGAGAACACTAAGGATTACAATTTGGCTCTCTAGCTCTCATGCATACAATACAACAGCCCTCAAGCCCTATTTAAATATTTTAAACAAACACAATAATTAAAGCCTAATCAATAAGAAATCTAGTCATGACATACTTATATCTCCTAATCAATGTTTTCTTAATCAATACATAAATCAAATCTTCTAATTATTGCAATAATTAGATCCGCTAATTAATGCATCAATCAAATTTCTAATCAAATCTTTAATCAAATCAACTTAATTATAAAAATAATCAACTTCTTAATCAAATAAATAATAAGCCATTAAAGATTTTCAAAATAAAGCTTATTTGTACATAAAAATAATTCCAAATCAGCAAAAACTACTAAACCACTCAAATCTTGATGGTATGAAGTATTAACTCTTGTTAGGCAATATCTCTATATTTCTTTAGACTTTCTTGCCCATCGACCTATGTAAATTTGGTCGGAGAGCTACCATAATATTCCTTCTTACCTCAAACCGCCACCACTAACCTCCTTTAATGATTTTCACGTGTTATAAGTAGACATAGCATTAGACATTTAGGTAGGCTTTTTGCACAATTGCATGTTATGAAAATATATCAAGAAAATAATAAATAAATAAAAATATATGTGAAAGGATTCATAACCTAATAGTTAGAGAAGCACAACCACTCATTGTTTCTCCCTCGCATGTCAAGACGGCCATCAGACAACCTGCCACTTATTGATTGCTTGGAAGCCACTGGCCCCTGCCACCCCACGATTCTCTAAATGCCCGCCGCTAGCTTTGCTCACTCTAAAAAAAAAACTAACTTCACCCTTGCTAATAATAAAATAAATTAGATGAAAATTCTAATTTATTTGGTGTCAATTAATTTAGATGAAAATTTTATCATAGAAATATAAAAATTACATGCTCTAAACATGTATTAATATACTCTTTATGTACATAAAAGAGCAAAAATTTTTGCTCCTTGAACAAATGTTTTAACTAATGAGCCTCTACTAATAAATTTTATTGGCAAGGCAGCCCTGTAAACATCAATGATGATGATGAACTCATGGCTATGATCGTAAAAAATGAATTAAAATGTGTGTTAAATAAGTTCTTAATTGATTTGATTTTGTTAAAAATTAAATTGATTAAAAATATGAAAAGTTTGTAAAAAAATTATAGTCGAATCACTGAAATGATATTTAAATTATTAAATCAAGAATTATATCTAAATCATATTAAGCCTATGTTTGGGACAGCTTTTTTATTGCTTCTTAAAATAATTTTTTAGTACAAAAATTTTAATTTATGTACTAAAAAGCTGATTTAAGAAGCAGTAAAAAAGTCATCCCAAACGAATCCTAAGGCTTCGTTTGAACAACTTTTTTATTGCTTCTTAAAGTAGTTTTTTAGGCTTTGTTTGAGTCAGCTTTCTTATTGGTTCTTAAAGCAGCTTTTTAGCACAAAAAATTTTTACAAAAATTAAAATTTTTGTACTAAAAAGTTGCCGTAAGAAACAATAAGAAAATTATCATAAAAGAAGCCTTAATACAAAATAGTAAGCTGTTTTAAAAAATAGTAAGAAAGTCGTCCCAAATAAATCCTTAATTATATTGAGAATTGATACGTCATCGAAGAATTATCTTGATCGGGCACGAATCTCGAGGAAAATCTCAAGTTGGAAACTTCAAAAATTAATTTAGAGACCATTTAAACTCCGATTTTAGCAAGCTTATAGTCGAACTGAGCGTCTCGGAAATACGAATCCAACAACACCAAATTCGACTCAATCCGAGCCCCAATGAGCCCAAATCAAGTACCCGAAGTGCTGTTGGAAGCATCGAACAGCAATTTGAGTTACCAAACGGTCTCTGATTTTGACGAGCTTATAGTCGAATCGAGCGGCTCGACGAGACGAATCCAACGAGCCCAAGATCGCAGAATTCTGATATCATTAAGACCTTCACATGCTTGATAAACGGTTCACGATCAAGGGATTTAATATCGGCCGTTCATCCGGATCACTCCTTATTTGCCCTTGATCCCTCATCTATTTACGGGCTATGCCACTCCAGAAAAACTATAAATAGCCCCTCATTTCTCTTAAGAGGGGACCCAAGCCAAGAAGAAAAGAAGAGAAGAAGAAGAGAAGAGAAATCTAGGAGGGAACAGCTCCTCCTCGACCACCGTCGGAACACCGCCGGAACTTCGCCGGAACTCCGCCGGAAGACCACGGAGGCACCCCCGGGTGCCCGAGGGACGCCGGAGCTCTGCCCGACGCCGGAGCAACATCAGAATCCTGCCCGACGCCAGAATTCTATCTGACGCCCGAGTGACGCCAGACTTCTTTCCAAGTGACGCCGGAATTCTGCCGGACACCCGAGTGACATCGGAACTCTGCTTGGCCTTGTAACCGATACTCATTGTAATCTGATCGTCCTGAATCTAAAGGACGAATCAGTCTCGTATATTTCATACAACACTAGTGGAACTTTTTCAACTGGGCGTGGCCCCGTGGTTTTTCCCTTTTTCAGGGCTTTACACATAAAAATCCTGGTGTTCTTTCATTCTTCTGTTTGTGTGCTGGATATACGTACAACGCTGAGACGGAAATTTAAACTCTATCACCGCGTATATTTAAGTCCGCAACAGTTTGGCGCCGTCTGTGGGAAGACTATCCCACACTCCTAAATATTATTTTCATGGCCAATAGGCGTAGCAGTCGCCTCATAGGAGCCTCCCGCTCCCACTCTCATCAATCCAGAAACCAGTCTATAAATCATGGACATCAAGTTTCTGCCTCCTTTTTGTATGGGGGGCAACACATTGCTGGAGAAGGAACCTCAGGGCCTTCTTTGGAGGAGCAAATCCGAAAGATGGAAGAATCTCAAAACGAGATCCTACACCTCCTGCGAGAGACTCGACAACCGACCCTAGCACCTCAGAAGGAGGTTCTTCTCCCTCGAGATCCGCCACGTGTTGAAGCTGTTCAAATCGAACATCTTCAAGCTGAGATTCCTCTTCCTCCACCCAGGAGGCGTTCGCATTCACATCAAGATAACGAACTGCCTGATACAGCAAGTTCTACCCATCCTCTGCACACAGGTCGGCAATCTCTCCTTCCTCAAGACCTCCCTGAGGAGCTAGCCCAACATCACATTGCTGAGCTCCCTCGCAATACCCTACGCCACGAACTACGACGATTGGTTCGAGAGGAGTTCCCTACAGGAGGCGTAAGGCAACCTCTTCATCAGTGGGACTTCCAGGAGTCGTCACCCCTGACGGAAGCCATTCTTCAACACCCTATTCCGGCTGGCTTTAAGCTACCGAGCATCGAATCCTACGACGGGACATCCGACCCATATGAGCATATCGATCATTATCGAACAATTATGCATATACAGCAAGCTTCTGATGCAGTCCTATGTCAGGTTTTTCCTGCTACCCTCAAGGGATATGCACGAACTTGGTTCTATTCGCTTCCGTCTAGAACGATCCCTTCATTCAATAAAATGGCTAAAGTGTTCGTGGAACAGTTTGTAGCCAATCGAAGAATCACTAAGGATTCCTCCCACCTATCTGGAATTCATCAGAATGAGGGAGAATCGTTGAAAGAGTATTTTCAGTGATTTTCTACTGAGGCTCGACAAATTCCGGGAGTAGATCCTGAATTATTGAGAGGAGTCTTTCTTGGTGGCCTCCGTCCCGGCCCCTTTTATTCAGCTCTTATGCGAGATACGGTTCATTCATACGCCGACCTGATTCATCGTGTGGAAGCACAAATCTCCGCAGATGAAGCCATAAATGCTCACAGAAAGCAGTTCGAGCAGACAAATGGGAAGCGCAAAGGTGCTCATGGGATGGATAATTCTTCCTTACAACGAAAAAAGCAAGGGAATATCAATCTACCTCCTAGGCCCCCATTACCACAACGAGAACCTCGGCAGGAGAAAGAGTACACTCCGCTCAACACATCTCGAGCAAATGTGTTAATGGCGATTCAAGATCAGGACAAAGTGAAATGGCCGCATCCTTCGAAGCCAAATACAGGAAATCAAGATCAGTACTGTCACTTTCATCGTAGTCGTGGCCACACTACTGAAGCATGTTGGCAACTTAAGGATGAGATTGAAAGAATTATCCGCCAGGGCTATCTTCGACAGTTTATTGGGAACCCACCTACCCGAGAAGAAGCTCGCCCCACTGGGGGGCAAAATCAACAACAATAAAGACAACCATTGAATAATATTCAAATGGTTGGTGAGATTGAGTAATGCTGCAACTTGAACCTTTGTGTTAGTAATACTACTTGTCATGTGTCACCATGTATCTCTTCTATGATCAGTAGGATGTCATTCTAATGTCCTTAGTATTTCTACCAAGTCGAATGATGTGGTTGTCCCTATATGTATCTTTTCTGTTGTACAAGGGAATTATTATCTTACAGTAATATAATGTGTTGTTCGTCCAGTTTTGATATTGTCTCTTTCTTTAAAAAGAATACAAATGACAGTGAAAAACTACTGACAAATATAGTCTCTTTATCCTTGATTCGAGAAATATGCAGTCTTTATTACTTCTCAATCACTGGAAGATCGATCCCAGGGGGATTCGATCCGGCCTCTTCCATACAGGTTAACGTCGTCGAGCAAAGGCTCCGACATACAACCTCGGACAGGTCTCACATCCTTGGTGGATTCTCCCGACCTCTTCCATACAGGTTAACGTCGTCGAGCAAAGGCTCCGACATACAATCTCGGAAAGGTCTCACATCCTTGGTGGATTCTCTCGGCCTCTTCCATACAGGTTAACGTCGTCGAGCAAAGGCTCCGACATACAACCTCGGACAGGTCTCACATCCTTGGTGGATTCTCCCGACCTCTTCCATACAGGTTAACGTCGTCGAGCAACGGCTCCGACATACAACCTCGGATAGGTCTCACATCCTTGGTGGATTCTCTCGACCTCTTCTATACAGGTTAACGTCGTCGAGCAAAGGCTCCGACATACAACCTCGGATAGGTCTCACATCCTTGGTGGATTCTCCCGACCTCTTCCATACAGGTTAACGTCGTCGAGCAAAGGCTCCGACATACAACCTCGGATAGGTCTCACATCCTTGGTGGATTCTCTCGACCTCCTCCATACAAGTTAACGTCGTCAAGCAAAGGCTCTGACGTACAACCTCGGAAAGGTCTCACATCCTTGGTGGATTCTCTCGACCTTTTCCATACATGTTAACGTCATCAAGCAAGGGCTTTGACCTACAGTCTCAAATATGTCAAACATCCTAAAAGGATGTCTCTCACATTCGTTCAGACTAATAATACATCAAAAGCACAAAGCATGTCTTACAGATGCAAGAACAATTCAGGTCCCTCTAGGGGACAAATCCTCATTTCATATACAATATCATTGAAGTTACATAAATTCATATTCAAATATACATTTCTTCTCACCAGAAGTTGAAATCAAACGGTACACTGGTGACATTCATACAAGCTAATATCATCAAGCAGCAAGTAACTTTAATACAGTCAAATATTCTTGGTGGATTTAAGTGACTTCTCCCTTACTGTACGCAAGCATCTCCTACAACTGCTCCTTTAAAGAAAGGACATAACTGGATCATCATCAGACCTCCACTCAGTTGACAGTGTTAGTGTATTGCCAGAATATTGGCATATCACACTACTTCGGTCCCTTGATTCAGTAATATCTGATGTTGGCACACTTCAGTATGGATGAATATTGCCTTAACACAATGCCACTGGACACCCGCCATCATCGACCCTTCGTCGGATATCTGCCGGCGGTCCTTTACTTCATATCAGCCATCATCGGCTTCTCGTTCAACTGCTGATAGCAGCACCGTTGAACTCTCTCCTTCTGCTCCCAACTTGGTCGTTGACTGCCAACAGACTTCCACCCGATCGTCCATCATCGACAAACTAATATTGAAATTCTATTCGATGCTGAGCTTCCTCCCGTTGGAGGACTTCTACACGTCGCCAGACCCTCGTCGGACTTCAACTCGACGCTAAACTTCTACCCAACGTTGGACTTCTGCCAGTCGTCGGACCCCCGTCGGATATCTACCCGACGTTGTACTTTTACGTGACGTCGGAGTTCTGCCTGTCGTCATATGTTTGTCGGGCTTCTACCCGACACCAAATTTCTACCCGTCATGGGACTTCTTCTGGCCGACAGATTTTCGTCAGAGTTCTACCCGACGCCGTACTTCTTCCCGCCGCCGAACTTCCACCCGGCCGCTAATCGTCGCCGGACTTCATCCCGACCTTCGTCGGACCACCGCCCGGTCACGGACCGCCATCGAACTTCAGCCCGACCTTCGTCGGACCACCGCCCGGCCACTGACCGCCGTCAGACTCTCTCCGACTAAATCTCACCTCCACATGATCTCTTAAAGGAGAGAAATTTTCAACTCCCATTCCGCTCCCCTTCCTGAAAAGGGGAAGCCGCTAACTTCTGCACAAAAGGAGGGGCGCCGAATCAAGTAGGAAAAATCACCTACTCAACAACAGCGGAAGGCCTCAAAATGCCAGAAACTAGAGGGGAGAAGAGAGGAAAGCCGCTAACTTCTGCGCAAAATGAGGGGCGCCGAATCAAGTAGGGAAAATCACCTACTCAAAAACAGCGGAATGCCTCAAAATGCTAGAGGGGAGAAGAGAGGAAAGCCGCTAACTTCTGCGCAAAAGGAGGGGCGCCGAATCAAGTAGGGAAAATTACCTACCCAAAAACAGCGGAAAGCCTCAGAATGCCAAAAGCTAGAAGGTCAGAGGAAGAGGAGAATGGTAGAGAAGGTGCAATTTTCCTCCTACCCCAAGGGGGGTATTTATAGGATGAAAAGGGGGAGAAAAAGAGAGAGAAATGTGAAGAAAAGAGGGGGAAAAGTTTGAAAATTGGAGGGAGAGGGCTTCTAGAAGGAATTTCGAATTTTTCTAAATTTTTCGGAATTTTTTTCGGAATTTTTTGAAATTTTTTCGGATTTTTTGTGGATTTTTAATCCCTGTGGGCCCCACAAAAAAAAAATATGGGCAACTGCCGCGCGCGCCCCTTGCTCGCGCGCCCGCGAGGGCGTCGCCGGCGGCCGGCCAGCCGGCCGGCCGGTTCGGCCGCCTATGCGTTGCCGGGCTCCGATTTCGAGCCCGGACGATCCAAATTGGACGTTTTTGGGGTCCACGGACACGTTTTTCGACGTTCCGGACTCAATTTTGACACTTTCGGAGCTCAACGAGGCCTCTACAATCAAGTTTGAGCAAAATAATATCTTTTGGAACGCAATTTTTCGCGATTCAACAAATGTAAAATGTCAGAATAAGTATTTTCGGACTCCTGGAGCTTCGACGTCCGAAAATAGGGGGGCAACTGATACGTCATCGAAGAATTATCTTGATCGGGCACGAATCTCGAGGAAAATCTCAAGTTGTAAACTTCAAAAATTAATTTAGAGACCATTTAAACTCCGATTTTAGCAAGCTTATAGTCGAACTGAGCGTCTCGGAAATACGAATCCAACAACACCAAATTCGACTCAATCCGAGCCCCAATGAGCCCAAATCAAGTACCCGAAGTGCTGTTGGAAGCATCGAACAGCAATTTGAGTTACCAAACGGTCTTTGATTTTGACGAGCTTATAGTCGAATCGAGCGGCTCGACGAGACGAATCCAACGAGCCCAAGATCGCAGAATTCTGATATCATTAAGACCTTCAAATGCTTGATAAACGGTTCACGATCAAGGGATTTAATATCGGCCGTTCATCCGGATCACTCCTTATTTGCCCTTGATCCCTCATCTATTTACGGGCTATGCCACTCCAGAAAAACTATAAATAGCCCCTCATTTCTCTTAAGAGGGGACCCAAGCCAAGAAGAAAAGAAGAGAAGAAGAAGAGAAGAGAAATCTAGGAGGGAACAGCTCCTCCTCGACCACCGTCGGAACACCGCCGGAACTTCGCCGGAACTCCGCCGGAAGACCACGGAGGCACCCCCGGGTGCCCGAGGGACGTCGGAGCTCTGCCCGACGCCGGAGCAACATCAGAATCCTGCCCGACGCCAGAATTCTATCTGACGCCCGAGTGACGCCAGACTTCTTTCCAAGTGACGCCGGAATTCTGCCGGACACCCGAGTGACATCGGAACTCTGCTTGGCCTTGTAACCGATACTCATTGTAATCTGATCGTCCTGAATCTAAAGGACGAATCAGTCTCGTATATTTCATACAACACTAGTGGAACTTTTTCAACTGGGCGTGGCCCCGTGGTTTTTCCCTTTTTCAGGGCTTTCCACATAAAAATCCTGGTGTTCTTTCATTCTTCTGTTTGTGTGCTGGATATACGTACAACGCTGAGACGGAAATTTAAACTCTATCACCGCGTATATTTAAGTCCGCAACAAGAATAATGAATGAAAAAAGAAAAGATAAATATAAAAAATAAAATGAAATGAAATGTTTAAGATTATATATATATATATATATATATAATTTAAATAATTTAAGATATTTATTTTATCTTGGTTGAATCAATCATTGAACCGACTCAACTATTAAACATCGAATCTTTCTTGAACCGTTTGTTTTTTTGGACTACTCGACCGATTCAATGTACAATGTCAGGTATGATTATAAAAATCTTGCTGATAGCTAATGGAAAGCCATAACGTATTGCCACTGAAGTCTCGAGAAATATTGCAAAGTTTAGTTGCTGATTGCTGTTTATGTTAAACTAATGATCTTTGTTAATAATACTTTCGGCTGTACATCAAACTTTTTAATAGTAAATACATTTTTATCATATTAATTTAACTGTTACAAAAAAAATTGCAGCTACTTAAAAATTGAAAATAGTTTTCTTAAAATGATAATTTATATGAGTTAAGAAAATGAATATTTAATTATTCTATACGATAAATAAGTAAATTTTATATTTCATTTAATTATATACTTATTACAATTTATTCTATATGAATTTGCTTTTTGCAGAAAAAAATTATATTAAGATATTTTAATCAAAATGTCTTAAAATTATTAAATTTATTTTTAAGTGTAACTCATAAATAATTAATATTATACTAATTTTAAAACATCACGAGCTTTTAGTCACATCCTAACCACTTTCCTAATGTGAATATTACAAAAAAATTCATATATAATTAAAATGATAATTAGTAGTCATATTTTCTTACAATTAATATAATTATACGATTAAAAATTAACATTCAATTCTAAAATTGCATATAAAAAATTTGAACTTGGGGTTCATTTGGAACAGCTTTCTAGTTGCTTTATTTTTCAGATAATAAGTATAATTTTATCTGGCTACCATTTTCATGCTATTTTCTTCATATTTTTTGGGGATTTACATACATACCAGTTTATTTCATGTTATTTATATATCTAACATTCAAAATATTAATATTACATGCATATCATCTATAGAATAAATATAGGTACATAAAATGAAATATTAAAGTTTATAGGGTGGTATGAGTGGTAGGAATAAAATATAGGAGTGGTATATTTGATATTAAAGTTGTATATGTGTGATAGGTATATAATATTAATATTTGAGGTATTAAATATATAAATAATATGAAATAAAATGATATTGTTTTCTTAATAATAATTTTATAAAATATCACAGTCCTTCAAAATAAGCCATTAATCAATTTCAAAACAATGTGAAATTATGAGTCAAAGTTTCAAATAATCTAAAGTCTTATCAACATGAGTGCTCTTTCATAATAGATAGATATCAACTGATACATATCTTGATTCCTTTGGAATTTAGCTTGCAATTAACTTAGACCGCATTATAAAAATTTTAATTAATTTTATAAACAGAATATATCTACAATGATTGGCAACTTTTCTGAGCCGTGCCGAGCAACCCTTTGGCTTATGCTGCCTAATCATTGCTGCGGTAAAAGGTCTGCGGTAGAAGATGAGCAAAAAAAAAAAAAAAAACCGCATATGATTATTTTGACATAATTATGATTTCATAAATTTAAATATTTTAAATTCATGTTAAATTTATGATTTACATTAATTTTTATATGAATTTTTTCCCATACACATAGAGATAAAAGAAGCTGATTATAAATCTTGATGCTAACTTCGAGATTGAAAGTTGGTGCATATGACATGCATGATGTTATGCATTAATGGTTTTAGTGATCGTGGGTAGCAAAATTAATGAGTGTCAGAATAGTCAGAAAACAATAGCCAGAAATCACGATTACGTGATGATCATTAGGAGATCATAATAGGTTGACATTAATTTGATGATTGTAGTTGGGTCAGAGGATCATTGTTAAGTGATAATGATCAGATGATCATTGTCGGTGATGATTGATGCTACTAATGATCGGCATCTTAGATTTGTAAGCCTTTGATGTCTAATATCCAAAACTTTCTGTCGGTTGACCTGTGTCCCATCCAATCACGTGAGCAATCGAGTCTTCTACAAGTTTTTGCACGACTTTCGAATTCTCACTTTGTACCCTCCAACAACCAACATCTAACGCCTGTCAGCACTTACATTCGACACCCGACTTTATGGTCTTCCAATCTCCCTTTCTTTATCATAATATGCAAAAGATAAGTACTTTCAATCTATTTATTATGCATTTAATCATTAAATTGAACGCCAAACTAAAATAACATTAAACGATTACAGATAATTGACATATGTTTATAAGCAAATCAAAAACAAATATATATTAATGCTAATTGCTCTATAACATTTATTGATATTTTAAATAAGTTTGATTTAATTTTTTCAATTTATTGATTGTTTTTTCTTCCCCAATGCCTTTAGTAAAATTTTTATGGGACCAAAATATTTTCATTAGCGTATTTACATAAAGGCAACTCTAACCCAAAAACTTATTTTTCATTTCAAAATATATTAACAATCATAACAAACAATAATTCATCTCCAACCGAATTTTATTTCTAATACAAAAAAATATTTATGTGTGTATTTTTTTTCATATATGTTTAAATAAATGAATTACATAAAAATTGAAACATATTAAAATTTGAAAATTAATAACACAAGTTAAACATTGGAATCTAAATCCTAAAATTTATTAATTTTAGGATAATTTTATAATTAAAAAAAATGGGTTTGTGAACCTGTTCATAGCCGCAGAAAAAGTGTTGTGAACGTCGATCGGATGGACAGGCCACAGAAGTTGCAAACGGACATTTGCAGTTCGATTGGAGATGCCATAATGATATGATTTCTACATGTCCCTATCCCAATTCTATTCTCCAAGCGTCGACAATAACAAATTTCCTCTGAACCTCATCTGTTTGTTAGCCTGATCAGACATGCGTGCAATCATGAATTATAGAAGTAATATTTTAACTGAATCGGGAAGAGGATTTTCTTTCATGTAAATAATTATAAGATAATGTACAATTAAAATTTGTATATTATACATAATAATAAGAGTTTTTTTTTTCAATATTAAGAACATGAGAGCATCCCTAATCATTTTTATTATGACAAATTGTTGGATTCAAATTTATTCACGGGCATTGTTCCATTATTAATAAGTCAGGCTTTTACATCACTTTTTTTGACCTATTACAACGGTTTAAACACCTACTAAATTATTTACAGCGATTTATACGCTACGAAGGTTTTTGCAGTGGTTTCTTGAGTACTGCTAGAAGAGGGCTTTAACAACGCTTTTAGCAGGGGTTAAAACCGCTACTAAAAGCTAGCACAGGTGAAAAAAATATAATGCTGCACAATTGTTTATGAAAGTAGAGAAATAAAAAGAGGGAGAGGGAGAGAATATGAGAGAAATTCTATGATTTTATAGCTAAAAAATAATGATGTTAAGATAACTTCTAGAAATTCTATAAATAGATAGTTTATTAGTATAAAATATAATATAAAGCATTATAATTAAATAGATAAAATTAACTTACGAATGATTAATAAAAGCGTCTTTAAAAAAAAATTAGCTTTTCAGCTGATATTTTTAGTAATAACAACCATAATAAAACACGTATGGTCAAAACAAGTTGGACGCACTGAGACACGTGGAGGTCAACTTGTTCAACGACCGGAGCTTTCTCTCTCCCCGTGTTGACCGGTCACATCTCCGCCCCACGAATGCGGTAGGATGAACCTCACAACCTCCGCTCCTACCTTGCCATGTGTCCGTTCTTAATTCGCCTTCCACATCCCCTCTCCGCTATAATTTTTTCCGAATGTTAGGCCTCTCAGCTCTAGTGGCGTACGCGTTTATGCAGTCCACCTCAAATGACTGCGTTAATTAGTTTATTTAATATTAAATCATGCTTAGTATTATAATTAAAACCTCTTCTAATTGGATACCATCGTTAAACATCTAATAATAACAATCTTTATCAGTGGAGTTCCGCTCACCTCCTTTTAGATGGTCCAAGCTCTTAAACGACTGACTTCACTTGAATAAAAAATTCAATGAGAAAGAAACAATTTTCATTAAAAAGAGTATTTTATATATTTCTTTATTTGTCATATGTTCTTTTTTATTTAAATTATTGTTTTAAATTTTGATAATTCTATTTGATTTTGATGATTTCGAATCAATTATTAATAAAATTGAGGCTTCATCTAAGACAATTTTCTTACTGTTTTCTATTATTGATTGCAAAAAAAAATATATATATATAGTGATCACAAGCTGTTAAATCAAAACTTGATAGTATTTTTTTTAACTGATTCTTTTTTAATTTCATGAAATTTTTGGGCTAAATTTAATAGTTTTATTTGTATCTCATAAATTTTGTTTGAAATTTCGTAAAATTTTTTGAATGTTTGTGAAGATTTGTAAGAATTTTATCAGAAAGATCTCGATAAAATTTAATATGTATTGTTACTTTTTTGAATTAAGTTTCATAACTCTTTTTATTTTATATGATTTTAATAATCTTCAATGATAAGAGTGCAATTGAAATCATAATTAAAAATGAATTATGAAACTGAGGAAACTATACAAATTTTAAAAAAAAATTACAATGGAATTGAAATCAATTTTTAAATAATTGAATTGAAAAATCTTAATTCTAAATATGATCCTAAAATTACTTACATATTGGAATTAGATCAGGTGAAACAGTGAATGTAAGCTCTATCTCCACATTTGTCCCACTTCAAATCCCATAGGATAAGAGTGCTTTTTGAGAAACATGCCCAAGTTTCTCCTTCATCCCAGAAATTTTATGAGACTTCTATGGTAACTGTCCCATTGCCTCTTGGCACCATTTCATATGGCATAAACATTACTCTACTCGTTACTCATGATATGCTTGGTTGGTGATGATTGGTGGGGGTGAAAACTGTTGATAAGTCAAACAAAAGAGATAAACATGCTCATGCACTCTGTCACTTATGCAATTGTTCTGATGAAAACACTACTCATCTATTTTTTGAATGCAATTACTCATTTAATATCATCATCCACTTTATGCTTTGAGCTACTATTTTTTTACTGAGACCTAACATCATTCAACTAGTCAACTATATTTTTGGCCTTCCCACATTTCTATGATAGCTAAAATATTTTACTGCTTACTTGCTTGTTGCATTTATTTTATCTGGCGGGGGAGAAATGCAACATGCTTTGGGCATTCCATTAGTAATCTTGATAATGCTTGTCACTTAATCAGGAAAGCTATTATGGTCAAGTTCTCTAACGCGAAAAAATTGAAGATATTTTTGGTCCATTTATAATAAATTCAGGTCCGAGTCTACCTGTTAACTCGAAGTTGCCCTGGATCTGACCCAATTCTGGGTCTAGGCCTTCGCTAGTCTGCTTGCACTCTCACAGGCATAGTCCTGTTGCTCCCGCATGCCTAGGGTTTGCTTTTCCTCTTCTCGCGCAGATGTAGTCCGCCTGCTTCGCGCTATCGCATCCTTCAACGACTTTCATTCCTGTCGAGTCAGAAATCAGGACAGCTCGGAATTAACAACGATGACAGGAGGGAGCTTGCTGTTCTGTAGTTGGATCAGAAGTAACGATGATAACGATGGGAGGGAGCTCGTCGTTCTCCAATTGGATTGGAAGTAACGAACTAACGACGATGACAACAGGAGGGACTCACAGTTTTGCAGTTGGATCAGAAGTAACGACGACAATGGGAGGGTGCTTCAAGCTCGTTGTTCTGCAGTTGGATCAGAATTAACGAACTAATGACGATGACAGAAGGGACTCGCACCGTGGTTTCGTGTGGGGTCGGGTCAACCCGGAAACCCGACGAGTCGAGTTTGGTTCAGGTCAGGTCAAACAGTAGCGGATCAATGTCAGATTTGACCCGAACACGACCCGTAACCGATTTGACACCCCTACTTGAACCTCACTACGTACTTGACACTTCTTTGAAAAACTCTCCCTTGTCAAGACCACTTGTAACTAATCAAGTATCAACCTGGATGAAGAGTTTAAAATAGAATATCTGAATTTAGATATGGAAGAAAAAAATTTTGTAAAATATTTTGGAAATAATTTTTTCAATAATTTATTTATATTAATTCTCTATTTGGCTCGGCTCGTTCTACGACATTCCTCCTCTCGACTAATCGGAGCTTGTTCGTTGAGACGGTATCCATCTTTCTTGCTTAAATTTTATGAGTCTATTATTCATTGTGATGGTGTAATAGATGAAGATATTATTAGTAGAATGCGTGTTGGATGGTTAAAATGGAGGAATGTATCAGGCTTATTGTGTGATAGATAACTTCCCCTCAAACTTAAGGAAAAATTCTAAAAAATGGTGGTGAGACCTACAATGTTTTATGATGTAGAATGTTGGCCATTAAAAGAGAAACATAATATTAAGTGTTGCAGAGATGAGGATGTTGTATACAATAATCATAGCATGTTGGATGGTTAGTAGAATTTGTGTTGCATGGTTGGAGTGGAGGATAATGCATTGAGTTTATTGTGTGATAGAAAAGTTCCCCTCAAAGTTAAGGAAAATTTCTAAAAAATGATGGTCAGACCTGCAATGATTTATGGTGTAGAATGTTGGCCATTAAAAGAGAAGCATAATATTAAGTTAAGTGTTGCAGAGATGAGGATGCTTAGGTGGATGAGTGGTTTTACTCTTAGAGTCTATTGTTCATAGTGATGGTGTAATGGATGAAGATATTATTAGTAGAATTCAAGTTGGATGATTGAAGTGGAGGAATTCATCGGACTTGTTTGCGACATTTTTTATTCAGTTTACTTCTTTTGATGTATAAAAAATTATTGAAACTTTAACAATGTTATGATAATTGTAGAATTTTATGGAATGTGGTTGTTTATTTGAGCTATTTGAATGTTTGTTACTGTTTGATTATTATTGCTTCTTATTACTGCTTTTAATTATTGCTTGTAAATTGTTTGGATTCTCACTGTTAGAAAGCTCAATAATCGATTGCATGAGCTATTTTTTTAATGAATGCTACAGTTTCTGGCGGATTTGCGACGAAAATTTCGTTGCAATGTACGACGAATATTCCCCCGCAAATTGAGGCGGAATATTCGTCACACATCCACCGCAAAAGTATTTGCGATGGAAAATATTTGCGACGGATTGGTTCTGTCGCAAATACTTTTGCAACGCATGTTTTAACGGCGGATTCAATTTCGTCGCAAATCTGCCACAAATCAGGATTTGAGACAGATTTATATTGTTTTGTGGCAGATTATACAGCGACAAAATGGCTGCATTTCCTGTACTGAGAAAATGCCGCTGCGGCATTCTAGTCTCTATTATACAATAATTCTGAATTCTACATGCAGCACTGCAATGCTGGTCTGAGTGCTGCGGAGCTAGGCCACTAATATTATTTATATATTTTTTTTATTCTAAACCTAAGCATTAAAGTATGACCAATACCAAAAGTTTACTAAAGGAATAGACAATGAATAGAGTATTGAAGATTTTTAGAATGATATGATAGTCAATGTAGACAATCTAGTTGATACATGTTTATTGAACTCATGTCTATCTTTTCAATTTTCCTTGGATAAAGATTTAATGATAAATTACTTCAAGAATAATTATGTCAAAACGTTTTATGTGAATGATAAAATCTTAAATATTATAGGCATTGGCCGGTCACATGATAATCACAATAATAAAGGATAATACATAGAACAAATAGAAGATGTAAAGGCTAAGCCATATGAACAAGAAATGCCTAATAATATTCACGCCCAAGATAAATGTTTAAGTTTAAATTATGTTGAATCTAACTTATGTGAATATTATGCTTTAGGCAAATTACAGTGCGCCATTTTCTCCAAATATAAGAAAGAATTTGAAATCAAAGTACTTGAGCCAATGCATGTATCTGTGTGGGATCCATCCCCCATCAAGGAGAAAAATTATTCTGTACGGTCACCGGAGGTGAATCAGAACGTGTCATGCCACTTTTTTGCTGTATATTTGTGCTGTGTACCAGGTGACGTGGCGCATTCTAATTCGCATGCAGACCGTCCGGTGACTGCAAAATAATTTCTCCATCAAGGAGTGCTAGTGCTATTGTAAACATTATGGAATCAAAGTTTTCTCCAATCAAATATTTATAACATATTAATGAGATATCTATAGTATAGCATTAAAAAAATTTATAGGTTACGAGATTTTTTGTGGATTTAAAGAGAACTGATAAAAGTTACGATTAATTACTTCTTAGAACACATTTTTTGTTATCAGTATAAATAGAGTACTCCTGAAGGAGGTGTTTGACATCTTGCTATCACGAACATATAAAGAGAAGGCGGTTAGAGAGAGAGAGAGAGAGAGAGAGAGAGAGAGAGAGTTTTGCTAACACGAAGAGAATGGAGTAGGATATAAGAGGCAGGTATTTTATTTCTTCAAGAATAAGAAAGTTTTGTTATGTTCAAGTCCATAAAGAACAAAAATTTTCGGCTACAAGAGAGAAAAGCCTAATGTGTTGCTCAGGCTGGCTGTTGTGGCTGTGCCGCTCTCTGGTATTCTCTTTGGATTATTTCCTGGCTTTATTTTTTTGGGTTTTATTTGTTTCCTTGTAATAGATTGGAACTCAAGCTAATTAAATTTTCCTTCAAATGTTGTGTTTTTAGCAATTTTCTGTTCCTTTAAGGACATGTACTTTTTATCATTGTGTAACGTGTATGCCCCTTTGTAAATTTTTACCATAAAAGAAGAAGAAGATAACTAATAGCAACCATAATATTTTCTTCTTAACACTCATTGATATATATATATTCTTATTTCTATCATTTTATGAGGCAAAATCTTTAGTGTAATTCTCTTCCAAAGGCATGAAATAATTAAAATGTATGCAATT
This sequence comes from Dendrobium chrysotoxum, assembly GCA_019925795.1. Classification (NCBI taxonomy): domain Eukaryota; kingdom Viridiplantae; phylum Streptophyta; class Magnoliopsida; order Asparagales; family Orchidaceae; genus Dendrobium; species Dendrobium chrysotoxum. The sequence continues at coordinate 52,299,851 of CM034301.1, forward strand.
GTGAGCATAAGATAATCTCACCAACAACAAATCCCGCCAGCTTTATCTATTATATATATATATATATATTTTATCTCTGCTGCATTTATTTAATTATTTTCATTTGATCCTTATTTAAATTTATATCATTAACCTACCGTTTTTCACCTATTAATTAGCGCATTAGGATATACGCAAATTTTTTTTAAACTATCATAACTCATAAATTTTATACGAATTTTGAGTAAAAGGTCATTATTGACCTTTATTTCCAAAATTGATTACCATTAAATTTATTCTGCCTAAAGAAAGATCCCAGACAAATCAAGCCCACTTTATAATATCTCTCAAAAAGGAGAACCAGCTAAGCTCCGAGCCTCCTCCGGCTCATCCACACACCCCTCTTCACTTCCCTATATAAACCCATCCATTCCCCTCCATTTGCTATCAGCTGAAATCTCCTTATCTACAACACTCATCCCCACAGCTTCCTGCTAAGCTCCTCACCTCTGCTCCCAAATCCTATTTAATCACATTAATTATTCCACTAATTAAATCCGCTAATACATTAATTAACTTCCACCTTTCAATGGGAAACACCGACGCCGCCTACATGGCCGGCGTTGAGGTCGCCCACCGAGTTCCCGTCCCCACTCCTCGCCCCTTCCTGGACACCTTCTGCTCCAATCTCAAAGAAACCTTCTTCCCCGACGACCCATTCCGTCAATTCAAACAAGAAAAAGGCGGCCGCCGTGCCATCCGAGCCCTCCAATACTTCTTTCCCATCTTCGAATGGGCTCCAAACTACACTTTCAGCTTTTTCCGTGCCGATCTCATCGCCGGCATCACCATAGCTAGTCTTGCGATTCCGCAGGGCATCAGCTACGCTAAGCTAGCTAATCTTCCGCCTATACTTGGGCTATGTACGTATCTTTTTTATTTTATTTTTGGTTGGGTATGTGGTGTTTGATGATATGTCGCCGCAATGAGAAAGTTGGTATGCAGATTCGAGCTTTGTGCCACCGCTGGTGTATGCGATGATGGGGAGTTCGAAGGATTTGGCGGTGGGGACGGTGGCGGTGGCGTCGCTGCTCTTGGCGTCGATGTTGGGGAAGACGGTATCTGCCAAGGAAGAACCGACTTTGTATTTGCATTTGGCGTTCACTGCTACGTTCTTCGCCGGCGTCCTGCAAGCGTCTCTGGGCTTGCTGAGGTACCCGGTTCTTTTCTTTTTATAATTTTGCAATATAATTTTTTATTTAAATAAACAATGATCTGTAATTAATTTTTTAAATAAACATATAAAAACTATATCACCTTCAGATCATATCATCTAATAATCTTATGAATTTTACTATGAAATATGCTCGATAATTAATTAAGGTTAGATTTAATTTTCTGTGACTGCAGGCTTGGGTTTATAGTGGACTTCTTATCGCATTCAACCATAGTTGGATTCATGGGAGGAGCAGCAACTGTGGTTTGCCTGCAGCAGCTCAAAGGGATTTTGGGACTTGAGCACTTCACCACTAATACTGATCTTATCTCAGTGCTGGAGTCCGTCTTCTCTCAAGTTCATCAGGTAATCTGCTGCTAATGTAGGAGAAGCTTCGTTCAATCTTTAATTAATTCTTTTATAATTCACACTGCCTTTATGAGCTATCAGTCTCTCCTCACCCTCTGTTACTATTAACTAATATTTAATTTGTAGCAGATAGATCTTAACGCATAGAATTCTAATTGGTAGAAATTTTTTTTCTTTGATCAATCCACTTACCAAGGAGAGCATTATTAAGCTATGCACTATGTCTACACTCTATTAAATTAATAAAGATTAATTCCCATGCAACTTGCCACTAAAATATGGACAGTATTCACGTGTTATTTCTTTCTTACTGCTTATGAAATAATTTTTTAGTATAAAAATTTTAAATTTAAAAAAATTTTATGCTAAAAAACTATTTCATAAAAAAGTAACAGAAGCTGTCATAAATATATATACTCTGCAATAATTAATTTAGTTGTTCTTTTATACCACCGTTCATAATCTATGTTTAACCACAAGCTTAAAATTAAGAGAAATTATTCAAACACTAACAAATTTAAAAAAAATTTTGGAAACTTTTTTTTTTTTTTCAAACTAAAAAATTCCATTAAACGAAATTGATACAGTACAAGACCACCACGGGGCCATATCAATAAAATTACAATCAAAGAAAAATAAAAGGGAGCAATAGCAAAACAAACTGAAGTAGGATGGAGAAAATCGGAGAATATCGGACTCAAACTGACACCGAGTTGCCAGGGAGGGGCCATCCATGGAGGACAACGAAATCCAAATCAAGAAGCAGCCAAAAATACCAAAACGAGCCAGCCAGGTTGCCAACCAACCCTGGCCATCCAAGGCGCATGCAGGCTGCATAACTGCTTCCTCATCGTCCATTCCGAATATTACATTTTATATTATATAATTTTTTGGAAACTATACATTTTATATTATATAATATAAATATCATAATTTGATTGATGCAAATAATGCATATTTATATAAATATTTTTTGTAAAACAATTATTCTAAGCATAATGTTGACATACAAAAGAGAACATAACTTAGTGCATGAGAATCGCGTTGAAATTATGATTAAAAATATTTTTTCATTCAACACTTTCCTCATATATTTATATGCCTTCATTATGTAACGATTGATGACTTCGATTATTAGTGTTGCTTTTGTAACAATGAAAGTGATATCCATATCATTTAAAAATATTCGTCTACTTTAAAAGGTTAGCCACAAATTTAGCTTTTGATGCTAATGTGTGCATGTGGCCTCTGTATCTTCTCTACAGTGGAGGTGGGAGAGCGTAGTGCTTGGATGTGGCTTTCTGTCTTTCCTCCTCACCACACGCATCTTGGTAAGTATCTCCTGCTTAATGACTATCATTATCTACTCTTTAAGTCTGATTTAGGCTTTGTTTGAGACAGCTTTCCTACTGCTTTTTAAAACATTATTTTAGTACTACAAAGCTGATTTAAGAAACAGGAAATAAGCCACCCCAAACGACGCCTTAGACTGAAAATTTAAATATTTAACGTGTTCTAATTACAGTGTCAGAGGTTGACCCACTATTATAATTTGTACTAAAATATATTTTTTGTTAGATATTTATGATCGTTGATCATATCTCATGTCATGTCAAATTTTTTATGAATAGTTAATATTTCTATATATATGATGAGTTTTTATAGCAAATAGTATTATTTAGGTATAATTTTCTACAAATAAAGTCTATAATAATCACACTGTAAAATTACAAGCGATATTAAAAATATATTGTAATTACAATTTATTAGAAAATACCACTAACGATCGATAATTTTTTGCATGAATAAAATTTAAATTGAATAATTATTGTTTTATTTTTTTTCAAATTTTATTGAACGGGCTGATCAGGAAAGGAATGAGTATGATGTTTATTTAATAGTGAATGCAAGATTATTTTCTTATGAGAAATATTTTGAAAGGATTTGGATATCGTCCTCAAAGATAAGAATGAATACTTTAATTTATAAAAACTAATATATCTAAGGTTTTTTTTTTTAAAATGAAGAATGAAATATTTATATTTCATAATGATATAATCAAATCAATATAAACTTAGCAAACCATTAAAAATAAATTGATAAATTTTTTACAATCTAAATAATTTAATTCATATTATTATAAATAAAATTATTTAAATTTACTATTTTTATAATATAAATTTGTTATATTACATGCAAATTCTCCTCTAAAAAAACAAAGGTCAAAGAACCTAGCTGGGCTCAATATTGCTACATACACTTTCCAAAGAAAAGAAAAAAGAATTCTTAATGAGTATATGATTGTGGCATGAAAGACGCAGTCCCGTGATTTCTCCACCAAACGTAGGGTCATAGGGATGAGAACTCGGTGTCATCTCTTTGTCAACTATCCAAAAGCTGGATTGGCCATTGTCCATATACAGGGCTCACAAAATGTTGTCCTCTTCTCGTTTGGTTCATCATTTCTCTCTCTGCTGTATCAGATCAGTTTCTCATATTCTCAAGCATGTGATCTTTCTGTCACTTTCTGCTTGTAGTATTGGAGTACTTCTCATATCTTTATAGACCGTTTCTTTTCTAATAAATTAATAAAAAATATCAATTCTCATTTTGATATCAGTGTTGATTATCTTAGTTTTCACTTGAAAATATTTATAACGTTAGTTTTATTCAAACAGATGAACTTCACTTGAAATTTTTTTTCTAGAATATATATGTGTCAGTGCTATTGAGTATAAAATAAGTGAAATTGAGAAGCTTTAACTTATTTCATTATTGTCAAATACAAATATTTATAATTTTCTCTCTGGATGTTGTGCTCAGAGCAAGAGAGGATCCCTGTTCTTTTGGCTATCTGCAGCAGCGCCATTAACATCAGTGATATTAGGAAGTCTAGTGGTGTATTTCAGCCATGCCGAGACTCATGGTGTTGAAGTGGTGAGTTCAATTGTTTCATTCTATAACGATATTTTATCAGTAATCTTAATGAGATTAAGTATATATTAGCAATTACATACAATTATATATACAGTCTGGGCATCTTGAAGGAATCAGGATTCTCCTACCATCTTACAACTGAAAATGAGGCCAATTATAACTGAGACAGTTTATTTCTCCATTTAACTTTTATGAGAATTATTTTAATAAGGAGTTGGATTAATGTTCGTTATATATAAGCAAAATTATTTTGGTAAATACCAATATATATATTACCAAGAAGTCAACGCTTCCAGTTTATTATAGGGATCTCATTAATTACACTCCTTGCAGATTGGTCACCTCACAAAGGGGTTGAATCCTCCCTCTTTGACCAAACTGACCTTATCTCCGCCTCACATGCTGGTGGCCCTCAAAACCGGCATGGTCACTGGAATCATCGCCCTTGCTGTAAGTCAAGTCAACTCTCCTTTATCTCACAAAATCAAAGCTTTTATTGTTCTTCTGTCTAATCCTCTTGCCTTGCACACTAATTCAGGAAGGAATTGCTGTGGGGAGAAGCTTCGCCATGTTCAAAAACTATCACATTGATGGGAACAAAGAGATGATTGCGTTCGGAGCCATGAACGTGGCTGGATCCTTGACATCATGCTACCTTACTACAGGTACGTAATTAATGATTAGTTGTAGTACTTATCTATGCATCTATTTATATGTATATATACTAACAAGTGTAAAAAATATTAATGAAATTTAACAGGACCTTTTTCACGATCGGCTGTGAATTATAATGCCGGTTGCAAAACAGCTGTGTCCAACGTGGTCATGGCATTGGCAGTAATGGTCACTTTATTATTCCTCACCCCACTCTTTCACTACACTCCTTTGGTGGTTTTGTCCTCCATCATTATCTCGGCTATGTTAGGCCTTATCGATTATGAAGCTGCCTTTCACCTGTGGAAGGTTGATAAGATTGACTTCTGCGTGTGCATTGGAGCATACCTTGGAGTTGTCTTTGGGAGTGTCGAGATCGGCCTGGTTACTGCGGTTCGTATTTTTAATCATGTCTTTGTGTTTTTGAAGCAGATAAGCAGAATATATTCTCTCTCAAGTTTAGTTAATATCTCTAATATGTTAACAAATTATAACTGATGCAGGTGTTGGTGTCAATACTTAGAGTTTTGTTGTTCATTGCAAGGCCAAGGACAACCATGTTGGGTAACATTCCAAATTCCATGGCTTATAGAAGAATGGATCAGTACCCCGGAGCCCAGAGCATCCCTGGTGTTCTTGTACTTGGCATTGATGCCCCAATCTATTTTGCCAATGCCAATTACTTGAGAGAGAGGTATATATGCAAGTTTGGAAAATAGTGCAAGGACATGCATGTTTATAGTATTTATGCCCTGTTTAGGCTTAATTAATGACTTTGATATAGTTGGTCATCACAAAGATCTCTCTCTCTCTCTCTCTCCCTCTCTTTTTGAAAGTTCACGAAGATCTCTATTTGATGTTTAGGATCTCCCGATGGATCAACGAGGAGGAAGACAGGCTTAGGGTGAACGGAAAAGCCAGCTTGCATTATGTGATACTAGATATGGGTGGTACGTTAATTACATCTTTCACAAATATGATATATATATGATCTACATGCACATGTGTATGTTTTAAGCTCTTCCTAACATAATAAAGTCTATTTGTTTTCCTTTTCAGCTGTGTCCAGTATTGACACAAGTGGAATAAGCATGATGAAGGAGACAAAAAAAGCTCTAGAAAGAAGAGAGCTTCAGGTACACATGCTTTGCCACCACAGATTACTTTAACATCAAAAGACATTTCATTCAAATGCGTTCATATTGTTATTTGTTAAACATTAGGAATTTGATTGAATAGACAAATTCTGAACATATTTTTTTAAGCAGTTGGTGCTAGCCAACCCAGGAAGTGAAGTGATGAAGAAGCTCGATAGCTCAAAGGTGCTCGAGACAATTGGTCATGATTGGATCTTTCTAACCGTAGGGGAAGCTGTTGGTGCCTGCAATTATATTCTGCACACAGTAAAAACTGGAAACCTTATGGAAAATGGAGGAGTTATGGCCTTAGATAGCCATGTTTGAAAAGGCTGCTAACGATGTACACAGCTATATCATCAGCCATTCTTAATCTGTGTTCAAGAAGCTCTGCTATTTCGTTGAGTTTTAGGATTGAACTTATCAGGCTAAGCATGTCTCTATGGCTACTGTAGCTCATAGAAGCATTTGTCTTACATTGCTATTCCTTTTGGTCGATATTAGCTGACCATCTTTTGTTTTTGGATGTTGGGTCGTTAGAGCATTTTGCCACCCTTTCTTGCAATCGTAACCAAGATTGCATTGTATGTATTATCTTTCTATTGAAGAAATGAAAGCTATAGTTTTGTTGTTGCAAATGATTTGTTGTATGTACTTTCCTCCACATTTGCATAAACTCATTTAAGGGTCCAGTTGGTGCAGCTACAATATTTTATATAGGTTGTTGTAATATAGTTGGCAATAAAATAATTATTTTTTAAAATTTATCTTGAGTATTATAAATATAGATATATATTTTTAGATAATCTTTTTCTTATAGTTATCATATTTAAGAAAATCTGGCTCTCAAAGCAACCACCCACAACAAAAAATTTTTATAAAATGAAAAGAAAACAATAGCCAAATGAATGTGCGGTGATTGTTTAAAAAGAATAACGGTGAAAAAGTTGCCCCGAACTGATCCTAAATAAGTATATAGTTAGGTAAAGGGTAGCTTAACGCTATACTATGGGAGTAAGCATAACGTTCACCAGAGAGAAGAGAAGCTGTGATCCACTAACAAAGAAGCACAATTATGGTCTATAATAGAAGAACACTTTACCAGATATTATCAATATATAATATATCTCTACTCAACAAAGAAAAAAGTGAAATGGCAAGTCTATTAAGAGAAATAAGAGAGAAATGACTTTTAAGTATTAAAAAGCTAGGAGATGATTAGATGAAATTTAAAAAAATTACCATCATTAGAAGTTCTTCGAAAAAGATTCTATCAATTAATTGAGAAGATAGTTTGAATTCTCAAAACATACTGTGATTTCTTTTATATATATTTTTTCTTTCTTACCCATCTTCTCAATCATTTAAATTCCTTCTCAATGTTTTCACAAAAAAAATCCAATATTATCTAATACTTTCATGACAATTGAGCTTTCATGCATCAAATTATATGTATAGCCACCATCAAAATACAAAATTTCCTAATAAAATTACAAAAATTAAAATTTTTGTACTAAAAAATTGCTTTAAGAAATAGTAAGAAAGCCGTCCCAAACGAAGACATAGTCATTATTTAATTAGTTGTTTTAATAAATTGTAACGTGCAATCATCTAAAGATGACATTTTAGGGATCTCTTCATTGGAGAGCATGTATTTAATTCTTGGGGACACATTGAATGAAAAACTAACCCTTCACATGGGATTAAAAAACTATAAATTAGGTCTTATATAAAAATTAAAAATAATAAATTTGTATTCTAATATTTTCTTAGAAAACTTATTTTTAAGGGTCATTAACTATTTGTTTTCCAATTGATCCAATATTTGCTCAAGATTAGCTCAGAAGTATTCAATTTGATCTCAAGCCAAACAAACTTTGATTAAAGGCTAGCACTATGAGATATTGAATATTTGAGCAAAGCATGCATATTAACTTTGATTTGAGCTCAATTTGATCATAACCTAATTTTGATTAGAGCTCAACTTAAATTAAATAAGTTTAATGAAATGATAAAATTAAAATTATTAAAATGACTAATTAGTTAAAACCTTTGCTCTAGATTAGTTTAAACCTTTTAATAAATGTAAGAATTTTATTTTAAATTATTCTTTATTTAAAAAAGAAATAAATAAAATGCATAGTATATTTATTATATTAGAAAATTAATGAGATAAAAAAATTAAGAGAATCTCATTTTAAAGTTGAGCTTGAAGAGAATCAACAAAAGGATTCTCAAGCATTATTTGCCTTACAACAACCAAAGACTGACAACATCTTTCCACGAATCATAGGCGCAACGACTGCTAAACAAGCATGGGATACATTGCAGGAGGAGTTCCAATGAACTAAGAAGGTACGTGCCATCAAGCTGCATAATTTAAAATGTGATTTTGAGAATATCAAAATGAATGATAATGAGACCGCAAAAGACTATTTCTCTAGAATAAAAGAAATAGTTAACCAAATGAGAGCCTATGGAGATACAATTTCTGACAAGGAAACAGTTGAGAAGATACTAATTTCTTGTACAAAAAAATTTGATACAATAATTTATGCAACTGAAGAATCAAATGATATAAAAGCCTTATTACCAACAGAATTAATGGGTCTCTTGAAGCATTGAGAAAAGATTGAATAGGCAAAATGAAATCTCTATAGAAAATGCCTTTCAATCTAAACAAATCCATAGTGTCATAAAAAAAAAGAAGAAGGGAGAATCAAAGAAAGTGCGACAAACATTCTTCATGTGGCATTTGCAAATGAAAAAGTTACTTGGAGAAGGATTGTTGGTTTAAAGGAAAACCACAATGTCAAAATTGTAAAAACTTTTGACATATAGAAAGTACTTGTTGCTTGAAGAAAAATCATCAAGTTAATTAATTTTTTAGAAGAGAAAGATGATAATAATCTCTTCTATGCTTGTCAAGTCACAGTAGAAGAGAAGAAAGATACTTCGTATCTTGATAGTGGTTATCAAAACTGCTTGGCAAAAAATGAGAATATATTTTGTAGTCTTGAAAAAAATAAGTAAAGGTCAAAATTGGAAATGGTAACTTTATGGAGGCAACATGCAAAGGCACCATTGCCATTAACACAAAAAAGGGGATAAGATACATCAATGATGTACTTCTGGTTTCAAACATTGATCAAAATCTACTCAGTATGGGCCAAATGATGGAGAAAGATATTCTTTATATTTTGAGGGAAATATTTGCACAATTTATGACAAGCAAGATAAATCCCTTGAAATAGCAAAGATCAGAATGAAAGAGAACAGGGGCTTTACGATTCAATGGATATACACAAATGAAGTGGCAATGAAAGCATAATGGAAGAGTTATTATTATGGCACAAATGACTCGGGCATTTCAACTTCCATGGGCTAAAGATTCTCCAATTGAAGAATATGATAAGAAATCTTTGAATAATAAAGGAGATCGATAATGCTTATGAAGGATGCTGTATCAGTAAACAACATCGACAAACATTTCCATCAAGAAAGCATGGAGAGTTAAGGAGCCACTGAAGCTTATTCACACAGATGTTTATGGGCCGATACATACTCCTTTATTTGAGAGAACATGTACTTCATTCCTTTCATTGATGACTACACAAGAATGACATGTTTACTTAATGCATGAAAGATCTCAAGTATTTGAGATTTTCAAAAAATTAAAGACTCTTGTTGAAAAGCAAAGCGACCACCACTTGAAGACACGAAGAAGTGATAGAGGAAAATAATATATCTCAAACACTAAAGAAAAATCATATATTAGTAGCGGATTTGAAAAGTTTACTGCGGAAAATTTTTCGACAGTAAAACAAGCGTAGCAAAAATTCTCTGTCGAAAAAATCTACCGGAAAAATTTTTCGGCGAATTTTTTTTCCAACGGAATAAGCCCATTGAAGCTAACAGCCACCGGCTACCCAAACTCCCGCCCGCCCGCCTCGCTGCCTGGCCGCCTGACTACCTAGCCCATCCCTCGATGCCCGGCCAACCGCCAGCCTTGTTGCCGAACGCCTGATCGACACCCCATCTCGCACTGCTCGTGCCTGTCCCAGGCTACCCGGACGCCTGCCCGCACCCATAACGCTTTGCCCACCCACGTTGTGGCGCTTGTGGGATTCGAATACGACACCTATGAGATTTCAAGTACTCAACCACTTTGCTGTGGAACAAAATGTGTTGTAAAGCAAACTCTTTTATATTTAAATAAAATAATACAAAATTACAAATTTTAAATAAATTAAAATAAAATATGAAAATGAATAAATAATTAAAATAAGTTATTAAATTTATAATTATTAAATTAATAATAAATAATTAGTGTTTAACTAAGTTATTAAATAAAAAATAAGTTAATTATTAATTTAACAACTTATTTTAGCTATTTAAGTTAATAACTTATTTAAGTTAATTATTAATTTAATAACTTATTTAAAATATATTAAAATTAAATATTTTAATTAATAATTAAAATTAGTTATTTAATTAACAACTAATTAAATTAAGTTATTAAATTAATAATTAATTAAAATAAGCTATAAAATTATGAATTAATTTTATTATGAATATATAATTTTTTTAGAAATTATTAAAATTTGCTGAAAAATCCGCTGGAAAAACTGTCGGAAACAAATCCGTTGGAACTCCTCTAGAAAATCTGTTAGAAAATTTGATGGAAAAATTATCATAAATATATCATCGTAATCCGTCAGATTCCGCCTAAAAAATTGCGGGAAAATAGTTCGTCGGAAATCCACTGGAAAATCTTCCGGTAATGGTCAATATTTTGATAATGAGCAATTTTCCTGTAGTGAATAGATGTCCAACTAAAGTAGTAAAATGTAAGACACCAATTGAAGCTTGAAGTGGAAGGAAGTTATCCTTAAAATATCTCAGAGTCTTTGGATGTATTTGTTATTTCCACATTCCACAATAAAAAAAGATTAAACTATATGAAAAATTAGAAAAAGAAAATTTCTTAGGTTATAGCATTCAATTTAAAGGATATCAAATTTATAACTTAAGAACAAAGAAACTTATCATAAGTCGAGATGTGGAATTCGGCCAAGATGCTACATATAATTGGAAGACAGAAGAAGTTGAAAGAAAGAGTATCAACTTATCGCCATCAACATATTAACAAGTTGAAGATATTAATGATCCAATTAGAACGCCAACTCAAGAGCCAGCTCAAGTTACAGATTTAGAATCACCGCCTAGAAGTCATAGAGCCACAAAGCTTTAAAGAAGCCTCAAAACAAGTATGAAAGAAGAAATAATGATGATTGAGAAGAACAAGACATGGGAGCTAGTGGACTCTCCACAAGGAAAAGAGGTGATTGGAGTAGAATGGGTCTACAAGATAAAGCTAAATCCATATGAATTAATTCAAAAACACACAGCAAGGCTAGTTGCTAAAGGATACTCACAACAATTTGGAGTTGACTATAACGAGACATTAGCTCCTGTTGCTAGACTCGACACAATAAGGGTAATGATAGCACTTTCAACACAAAATAAGTGGAAGATCAATTAACTAGATGTGAAGTCAGCATTCATAAATTACTATTTAGAAGAAAAGAGATCTATGTAGAACAACCTCTATGATTTATTATAAATGGACAAGAAGAAAAAGTTTTAAAGCTAAAGAAGGCTTTATCCGGGTTAAAGTAGGCTCCAAGATATTGTTATAGTCAAATTGACAGCTACTTCATAGAGCAATGTTTTAGGAGAAGCAAAAGTGAGAACACTATACATCAAGACTCAAGGTATGAGCAATACACTTATTCTCTCCCTATATGTGGATAATCAAATCTATAGAGGAAATAATGAAAGGATGATGGAGAATTTTAAGGAAGATATGATGAAGACATTCAAGATGACTGACTTAGGTCTGATGCACTACTTTCTTAGGATAGAAGTAAGTCAAAAAGAAGATGGGATCTTCATCTCATAAAACAAGTATACATAAAATATGATGAATAAATTTAAAACGAATGGTTGCAAAGCAGTAGCTACTCCACTAAACAACAAGGCACTCATAAAAGAAGACAATGCCCCAAAGGTAGACAATACAATCTATCAAAATCTTATTGGAAGTTTACTTTATTTAACAGCTACAAGATCATATATTATGTATGCAACAAAATTACTCTCAAGATTCATACAAAGTCCAAGCCAAATTCACCAAGGAGCAGTTAAGAGAATCCTTAGATATTTGGAAGGAACAAAGGATTATGGCATCTGGCCATATGAATATACTCCCAAGTCAAATTTAATAAGATATACTGATAGTGATTGAGCAGGATCATTGGATGATATGAAGATACTCACATCGCCGCATGCCAAAGTTCCCTTTGTTGTTAACACATCAGGATATGCTTTCACACTTGGCTCTGGAATATTTTCTTGGGGATCAAAAAAGCAAGAAAAAGTGGGACAATCATCAACTGAAGGCTAATATATTGAGGAAGCAATAATTATAAGGCAGGTTATATGGCTAAAATGCATATTTGAAGACATGTGTGAACCACAAAAAAAAGCTATAAAAATATATTGTGAAAGCAAATCAACTTTTTTAATGGCAAAAATTATTGTATTTCATGGCAGAACTAAACACATTGGCATCAAATATCACTTCATCAGAAAAGCTGAGAGCAATCAGGAGATTAAACTTAAGCACTGCAAGACTGAAGAACAATTAATAGACATATTTACAAAAGCACTTCCAAGAGGAAAGTTTGAGGAACTGCACGACATGATTGGAGTTATCAAAATTCGCATCAAGAATGAGTGATAACATTTGATGCTCATTTCTCAATATTTCTAAAGTATTCTATATATAATAAAATCTTCTCCAATATAGAAGACTCTAGAGTAGTAGAAGAATATAGGATATTTGTAATAATTAGAGAATACTTTAGAGTAGTAGAAAGATCTATGATATTTGTAATAAATAGAGAAGACTCTAGAATTGCTATATTATAGAAGTCTCTAGATTTAGCCTTCATACCAATTAATAAATAGGTAATGCCATGATGTTGTAAGCTAAACTGAAAACTACTCAGCAAAAGTTCAGTAATAAAATTGTTCTTCTATTCTCCCATCCAAAATATCTATAGCCCATTGCTTGCTTCCCTATCTACTTTTCTTCCAAAATATTTCCAACATTTACACTGAGGCTGTGTATAGTTAATTGAAGACGAAGGAATCCGTTAATTAAGTTGAGAGATTAGTTTACTTCGAATGTATTTAATCAAAGTTTGGTTCTTAGCTATCTAAAACTGCCTGAAATGGTTCATATTTATGACTTCTATCTGTATTGCCTTTTTATCATTTTTCTTATTGTTACAGAAATTTGAACTAAACAGGGCTGGGTTGGCACAGATTCATTCAATGGTTGGCTTCATCTTGATAAGTTTTAAGGTTCTAGGCTTTAAAATGGGCCAAAATGGTCCAGTTAGTTTGTTCTATACCATAAGTCGGTTCTTAAATTACTGTGACTCTACTCTCGAATGTTTTTTAATGGTGACCATGATAAAAAATCACCGATTACAAGTAAAACTTGTTAATTTTGACTCGATTAGATGCATGAATAATGTAACATTTGAATTGAAAATTTATAGAATTAAATTTAAGATCATATGAACTTTGTTAGCAAACTTATACTCAAACTAACTGTCTTCATGAGATGAGTACGACGATGCCAAAAGTGTTTTAATCTAAATTTGAATGAGTCTAAAAACAAGCATTTGAAGTGTAATTGAAAACTTCATGACATCATTTGATGGATCAAACGATCTCTAAATCTTTAGTGTTTGTAGTCAAAACAAGTATCTCGGTTTGAGGAATTCATGGAGCCTAAAATCACTCAAATTTAATATCATTAAAGTGCTTAAATATCAAAAGAATGATCAATAATTAAGAGAATCAAAACCGATAGTTTCATGAAAATTTTTCAAAATTGTCTAAAATTATCGAAATATCACTATAAACAATTATCAATATACACCAATTCTTCACATGAAATAGACCTGAAATACAAGAGAACTTACAGATCCAAGGTACTCTAGAACCCTGTCCGATGATCAACACCAACCATCATCATCAATAGATCGTCGTTGCCTGACCGCCAACATATGACTATCGTCGCCAAAGTACTATTGTTTGACTATCATCGTTTGGTGCAATCTCTCGACTATCATCACTCAGCCAACATGGCCCAATTGTCATCGTCCTTCCGCCGTCTTTTGATAACCATTACCCAAGTATCATCACACAAACACACACAATCATTTGAGAATTGCCTCTTGACCACCAGTATCACTTATCAGTATTTTTCTAGAATATCTACTAGCTATAAGATGTCAAGCTATTTTTTACACTTTATAATCTCTGCTTCTCTAATTGAAAGAAAAAAAATACAATTCTATTATTTCACTTGTATAGTGTGCTATTTCAATTGGGTCAGACTTAGTGATTCCATATCTCTCATATGAACTTTATTATTTTTTAATTAGTTTGAGACCTTACAAAATTAAAATATAAAACTCTATATACTAAATAGAATATTCCATCACACAACAACTATAAATTTGGCCATATAACATTTTAAAAAACAAATAGTTCGGATATTTTTAAATTATTAAATTTATATTAAGATAAATATAATATAAATTTTAAATGATTACAATTCACATAACCCTTTTTCGTATTTCATTTACTCATTTGCGCCCTATTTCTCCATGATTGTTGCTTGTAAGATTTCCTGAAAGATTTAATCTCTATTAGCCTATGCCATCTTAAAAGGGCTAAAATGAGGGTTTATTTATAATTTTCATGATAGATCTTTTAGTTCTAATCTTGAATAATTCAAAGTATTTCATATAATTATTGACAAAGAAAGGTGCATTTTATGACCTCTCGTACTCAAAATGCAAATAAGAGATCCGAACCGTTATTTCGAGTCGGTTTCGGTTATAGATTTATGATTTTGTGATATTTGTTATGTTATGTTATGAATTCCAATTTTCGTTATAATAAAGGCCCATTATACTGTTGCCCGATAAAGCTTAGCATATGGGTGAATTATTCGGTCCGGACACCGTAAGTCTGAAATTTGTGATGTATATAGTGTGTATAAAATTTGTACACACTATGTATAAAAATTTTGTATATACTGTGTACATCAGTGTCCGGACGTACGGTATTCGGATGGAATAATTTCCCAGCAAATGGACCAGAGTGGCCCTCAAGCCGAAATTTACCTCTACTTCAAAATTCAACTATTAATATGAAACAATGTAAGGCTTCGTTTGAGGAAGTTTTCTTATTGCTTTCTAAAGTGATTTTTTAATACAAAAATTTTTGAATTAGAAATTTTTGAACTAAAAAACTATTTTAGAAAGCAGAAAGAAAGCTATCAGGTTTCATTTGGAACAATTTTTTACCACTATTTTTTTTGTTGCATTCAAAAAAATTATATGCTAAAAAACTGTTATAAAAAACTGTAAAAAAACTATCCAAAATAAAACCTAAATAGCCTTCCGAAGCTCTTACAACATTTTGTTTCATAATTAAGTTGTAAGAGAATTAAATCTCACTCAGAATTCATATTTCTGCAAGATCTATAGCACTCAGCCACCTATCCCTCACCATTCCAAGAGCATTTCCAACACTTCAAATTCAGTTCCTTGGTCAAAGCATCGCTTCCATGTATTCTTGTGAAATTTGGGAGCAAGAAAATTAAGTATGTTGCATATATAAAAATTCCAAAAAATATAGCAAGAAAGTTTAGAGTCTTTGTTTTGTACTAACAATATGTATACAATGATAAAAAAAAGTTATAAAAGGCACCAAAATTTTCTCATAAAACATCCATAAAGAAAAATATCATGAGATTTAGCTCATATTAAATTATTCCACTAATGTATATCTGGGCCACAAATAATGCTCTTCTTTGTAATAAGATTGACATTCATATAATGTATTAGACATGAATTGTGAATGGTGGATTCTGTTGTGGAACCTAAATGAGGATTGAGTCATTGAAGTTATTTTCAAGAGAATTTCTGATTTGTTTGGTTGTGCTCTATTGAGGAGAGAAGATCATGAACCAACAAATCTAATTAACTTTGGTGTTAATGTTGAGAATTGGAGTTGGTGTTGACAACATTGGCATGCATCGACATTGTAAGCAATGACTAGCAAAAAGTAGATGGATTTGGCTTTAGTTTCAACAATGTGAATTATTCGTGTATGCAATAGCATGCATTGACAGCAAGCATCAATATTATGGGTAATATCGGGGGTCGACAATGTGCATTGACCTTATAGGTGATGATGTGCATTGACATTAATGACAATATTGAGCGGCAAAGTCCATGAGCATCAACATTCGTGTCAACAATGTTTATTATTCTCATAAGTGATGACATGCCTCAAAATTATTGATGACAATAGGCTACAAAAAAGGCGGGTATAGATGTTTGTGTTAACAATTGGTGATCAATTCAATGAGAGATGGTAGGCAAGTGATGATAATTAAGCAACATAAGTTAGAAGTATGTAGTGGGAAGCGATAGTCGAGTGATGTTGGTTCAAAAACTATAGTTTGAGAACACTTGTAATGAGGTTGTAGTTGAACCATAATGGTTCGAAGATGATGAACAGACAACGATGGTTATTGGCAGTGGTCGTTGGAGATGATCATTAGGCAAGCTCTCTCCAAGTCCAAGTCTAGGTTCAACTTCAAGCTTCTAAGTCTTTATTTCATGTGAAGAATAGTCTATTTATAGTTTTCTTGAGTGGCATTTAGGTAATTTGGCCAAAATCCTTAAAACACTCCATTGAGTAGCCCATATTATTTAATTGTATAATTGAGTGCTCTATCAGGATTTAAGTGCCTTGATGAACTTATAATTTGGTATTTTGGGCACATTGAATTTCTATCATTGTGCCACTCTTTTCGACTATAAGCTTATGAGATTCATTGGTTGTTTAGTTTTCCAATTAATATTATAAAGTTTCCAACTACGCTTGGAGTGGTTGATTTGAGCTCATTAGCATCAAATCGGATCACTTTTAATGCCATTTAGCTCTGTTGCAGGCTAAGAAATTTGTGGCGGTAAGTGAAAAGATTTTACGTCTTAGCGATACACGAAAATTCAACGCACAAACAGATAATTGAAATGATAGAGAAATACCAGAATTTTTACGTGAAAAATCCTGAAAAGGAAAAAATCATGGGGCTTTGCCCAGTTCAAATGATTCCAATAATGCTTGAACAAGACATAAAAGTCAACCCATCTTCTAACTCGAGGACAGTGAAAATACAATGTATGCGAAAATGGACCAAACTTTAGATGGGCATTCCTTATCTTGATTGAATGATAGATACTAAAAGTATGGCAGCAACAATCGAGATAATATTCAGCAAAAGTCAAGCGATGGTTGGGGATCTGGTGATAATTAATAGACAGATGGATGTCCAAAGTCAGATGGTGGTCAAGAAGAGATCCAGTGGTGGCCAATGAACAGGAGGAAGTCCAACGAAGATCGAAAGTCGGAAGGAGATTCAACAATAGCCAACGAACATGAGGAAGTTTGACGACGATTAGAAGTCGGGAGAAGATTTGGCGGTGGCCAACAAATGGGTGGAAGTCTAGCGAAGGTCTAAAGTCTGGAGGAGATTTGACAGTGGCCAACGAACGGGTGGAAGTCTGGCGACGGTCGGTGGTCGAGAAGAGATCCAAGGTTTTCGGTGGCAAGAGAGCTCCATAGTTATTTTTTCCTCTTCCCTCTTCCTCATGTGAAGAATGGGGTATATTTATAATTTTTTGGGAGTAGCATGACTAGTAAATGAAGAAGATCAAGGGTAAGTTTGGAGTGTTCCATTGGAATGCTGATATTAGCTCCCATGATCATAGAGTGTTTATCGAGCATTTATATGCTATAACGATGTTGGAATTAAGCGATCTT
This sequence comes from Dendrobium chrysotoxum, assembly GCA_019925795.1. Classification (NCBI taxonomy): domain Eukaryota; kingdom Viridiplantae; phylum Streptophyta; class Magnoliopsida; order Asparagales; family Orchidaceae; genus Dendrobium; species Dendrobium chrysotoxum. The sequence goes on from CM034301.1 coordinate 52,318,130, forward strand.
GGGATCGTTGTATTTATCTTGTCGGGGCGCTCGATTTGACTGTAAGTATGTCACATTCGGATATTATTTGGTCTTCTAATTAATGTTTTGAAGCTTTCAAGTAGGCTCTGGTCCTTCGATTTGGGCTCATTTGAGCTCGGATTGGACTGAATTTAGTGTCATCGGGTTCGTCTCCCTGAGATGATCAATTTGACTATAAGTTTGCTAAAAGCTGAGTTTGAATGTTCCTTAATTTAATTTTTGAAGCTTTCGGCTCATACTTACATCTAGATTCGTGTCTGATGAAAGCGATTTTTTGTGACATATCAATCTCAACTCATCAAGACATTTAGTTTGACCGCTTGTTTGTTGGAATCAGAGTTCAGATGATCCTAAATATAATTATTTTTATAATGAGATTCTTATTTGATGAATTGAATTTTCTGATAGAGGAATCAAAATTCTTTGTCAATACTCTGTACAAATTTTTAAGATCAAAGTTGAATTTTGCCTTAAAAAATTTGTTTCACTTTTTACAAAAATCTGAAGTTTCTTAAGAGCTTGTCTTTCTTAGCAAAAATCAAAAAGAGATTCTTAATTTAAAAAAGTTATTCGCTTATTTATTAAGATTGGCAATCGAGGACATATAGCCAGCTATTAAATCTCAAGGCATAAGATATTAATCATATCCGAAGATAATTGCAAAAAACACATAAAAGCTGGGCATAAGACTGTATGCTCCAAAAAAAAAAAAGCAAAAGATTTAAGATATGCGATTAAAATATACATCCAAATAATGTTATATGTCTACACTCTAAATCTTGAAGCTAGAAGGATTTTAGATATACGATTAAAACATACATCCAAATAATAAAAAAACTCAATTTGAGTCAAGTCAATCTAGCTCAAGATAAATCAAGCTAATTCAAGTCAAGTTAACTTAATTTACTTAACTGAATACTCACTGGCTTACAAGAGAACTTGCCTCAAGCAACCATGAATCTAAAATTCATCCCACTCATGAGTAAAGCTCTTCTACTTGCCCTAACAACTGCTATCTATAAAGTCAGGCCTGTTGATTACTCAAGAAGAGATGACTTATTAAGATAATCTGTTGATCAACTATTCGATTATCCGACTATCAAGTGAACTTCTTTAAACTCCCTCTCTCTCTTCCCCCGTGCCCCCTCCTCTTAAAAAAAAAAGAAAGAAAGAAAAACTAATAATGCAAATATAATTTATACACAGGCAAAATTTTAATTACATAAAAGGTGTGCAAAATCATTTTATGTTTTCCCCTAAAAACACCAAATGATCTTGTGTTTTCACATAAAAACAATTTTTTTTTGTGTGTTTTTGCTCCTTTTAAATTTGGTGTTCATAAAATTCACATACAATTTAGTTTCAATATTCTAAAAAGTATAGTAAGCATGAGGCATGCCAGAAATTTGAAGAGTACTATGTACAACAAAATAATATCAAAGAGGATAAGAAGAATCTATCAACTATGAAAAATTCGGAGTACTTAACTATCCATAACAATGCTCAATTTAAGGAGAGGATGCTCAAATGATGCACATAATGAGAACCCCAACAACCACTTATATAGTGGAATTTTTTTAGGGGGTTCTCTTATTTATATTGTTAGGAGGTGGAAACTTTCTAAAGCTAAAGCATTGATCTCTTCTCTAGTTGCTTATGAAACATTCTACCCTAACAATGATGGGTCAACTTCAACACTTCATCATGAAGAGAGGAGAAATAAGAAGAGGAGGTCCACCTATCAAATCCATATCGAGGGATATTACGAAGGCCAAGCCTCCAGCAAGGTTCAAAATCTGGATTCATATAAAGGAAGGATGGATCCAGCCGACCGTTTCACCTACTTTGAGCGGATTATCTCTCTCCTTGACATTAGCAATGTATTGAAATGTAGTTTATTCTCCACTACCCTAAAGGAACCACCTCTAAGGTGGTTCACGCATCTGCCGCTCAATGTCAATATTGCATTTGTCTATATTAAGAGAATGTTGGTGACATAAGTTTTAAGCACATAAATGTCACTAAACAATTCTCAAGGTTTATTACAAATTTGGCAAAAACCAAGTGAATCATTGAAGAGATTCATCACTCAATTTAAAAATGAGATGCTTGATGTTAAGGATTTAGTGATAAATGTCATCTGAGCAACTCTTACCCAAGTTCTGGGAGAGGTGCCTTTTCGGTATGCACTTAGCTTAGGAATACTTTGGCCAAGTTATTTGAAATCAACAACAATCATATAAATGCTAAAGATTACAATATGGAGATTGGCGCCTAGTGTTATCAGGCCTATGCTGCACTAGTCTCTGCAAAAGTTGTGCCATTACCACCAACTACTCAATGAACTACACCAGTCTCAACCGGACCCGTTTGATGCCTGTTTTAAATATGAGTCATTAATTTCCTTTTGTAATATGTTATTATAAATACATGTGTATATCTGTGCTACAGTAAGATAACATTTTACTGCATCAATACTAGAGTTTACCTTCTATTCTATTCTTTTGCTTTTACCTTTATCTTACTATAACATGCATTCTTCACCTCTACTGCGACCAGTAGGAAGAAAAAAAAAGGCTATTTGGGATTGAAATTCTAACAATTTCTCAGGGATCAGAGAAGTCGTTGTAAGAGTAAAGGGGCTGAGTGAGGAATTCTCCCTGGCATCCAAAACCTCATCCCTATAATAGGCAATTACACAATGAATAACTGCACGATAATCTTCATGGTGAGAGACCACTGCTCCTCGTATTCGTCCACTACGGATTGTGACGGCATTGCGAGTCAATATTGAGCTTGAAAATCCTATGCATCATGACTTCTACTTATAAGATTTCGATAAAAATTTAATATTCTTCAACCTATGCTATTATAAATGATTTAAAATGGGGTTTATTTCTCAATTTTAAATCTAACAAAAAATATCATATATATGATATACCTAAAAATTAGAAATAATATATCAAAATATTTGTCAATTTGAGAGTAGTTATTTGCATTAAATATTTACATTATAGAAGTTCATGAAATTTGTAAGCATCCAAGAAGTCAAAAGCTATATAGACGAAAGACACATAACAAGTGTGCATCCATGCAATGTTGCGCTAGTCCGACTCAATCTATTTTTATCAATATAGGCCCTTTGGGTCATCAAAAGTAGGGGTGTCAAAATCGGGTTTCGGGTCGGGTTCGGGTCGAACCCGCAATGACCCGCAGCTAAACGGGTTGACCCTAACCCGACCCGGGTAGGGAAACGGGTCAGAAAACCGGACCCGGACCCGACCCGTCGGGTTGGCGGGTCAACCCGACCCGACCCGGGTCAGGAAGGCGGACGCGAGGCGGGTGCGGGCGGGCGAGCGCGCGGGCGCGCGCGGGCTAGCGCGCGGGTGCGGGGCGGGCGAGCGCGCGGGTGCGGGCGAGCGCGGGGGTGCGGGCGAGCGCGCGGCGCGGGCGCGGGCGAGCGCGGGCGCGGGCGAGCGAGGCGAGCCCGGGCGAGGGCGCGGGCGCGCGGGCGCGGGCGCGCTGCTGGCGTTCGCGGATGCGCGCGGGCAGGGCGGGCAGAGCGGGCAGGCTTCTCGGGCAGGGCCTTAAACAGGTAAACGGGTTGACCCGGCAACCCGTCGGGTCAACCCGAACCCGACCCGTTTTTCAAACGGGTCGAATTCCTGAACCCGAACCCGACCCGTTTTGAACTCGGGTCGGGTTCGAGTCGGGTTGTCGTGTCGTGTCAAATATTGACACCCCTAATCAAAAGGGTGATTGGGCAATAATGAAAATTTCACATTGTTTTAAACTCTTAAGGCCTTTGAATACTTTTTTATTAAGTTAATCTCAATTAAATATTTAAGATTCATGCATTGTGCCAAAAATTATTTCTAGCTAAATAAAGTTTGTTATGATGCCAATAACAAAGATTAGTAAAATATAAATCAAAATTCCCTTTAAATTTTGTTTTAATTTGACTTGACTTGAAAGATCAAATTGGCTCAATTTTGTGTCAATTTAAAGCTCTACTCCAAACCTAAAAGTGATTTCGTGCCGATTTCTTATTTTTTTCTAACTAGATCAATTATGGTTCAAGTCAACTAGAAATAACTCGGAATGAATATTTATATATAATATATAAAATATATAATATAAAGCTGTTCCAAATAAAGCTTGATTTTGTATAACATTCTTAAACTTCGTTTGGGAAGCTTCATTTGGAACGGCTTTCTTACTGATTCTTAACATAATTTTTTAATACAAAAAATTTTAAAATTAATTTTTTATGTCAGAAAGTTGCTTTAGAAAGTAATAATAAAGCTGTCTAAACTAAATTATATACAATATTTGTAAAGTCGTTATAGAGAAAGTAACTTTTTAAAGCTGTTGTAAGAAAATAATTTTCTAGTACAAAATTTTTTTAAAAGAAATAAAAAAAATTGCTAAACAAAAATTATGATTATCTTTTAAATAAAAAAAAAGAATAAAAAATATTCCAAACGAAGCCTTAATTTAAAACCAATTTTCAATGATGCAATCCTCTTAATAAATTGATAACAGCTCCGGAGTTGTAAAGTGATGCCGATCACCAAACAATCAAATTACTACACAATCAAAAATGGAAAAGAAAAAGGGCAAAAAATAATAATAAAGAAAATATTTCTCATCCACATAAGATCTAATCCTATAATGGATCTAAGATTTCTATGAAGTGCTTCTCAGTTCATCATCAGAGATCATCTCCTGCTGGCGGCATTCACGGCTGCAGAAAGCTATCTCACCTCTGCAAAAAAATTGAGTAAATTAATTAAAACATATTGCAATAATATAAGAAGTATATGATATATGTGGGTGTGTTTTTTTTTAATTGAGAATATGTGGTATTGTATTTTTTCCTTATAAGTATAATGCCAATGTTAGGAAATTAAATTACAATCATTTAAATTATTTATTATAATCATACTTATATAATGTATTACAAATATAAATAATAATTAAAATTATTTTCGTGTTCTTTTCAACAACAACAATATCATTATCAAGCCTTTATCCCACTACTGTGGGGTCGGTTATATGAATCTTTTTTCTCTATTGTGTCATGTTAAGAGTTAAATTCTTATTTAAATCTAATAAAAAATATCATTTCTAGTATTTTCTAACCAAATATTTTTAAGTCTATCTCTACCTCTCTTAACATAGGCCAAATCTAATATATCTGCTCACTTAATCAGGTCATCAGAAGGTCGATGTTTTATGTGACTAAATCATCTAAGACGACTCTCTAATCTTATTTGCCACTAGAGCTACTCCAACCTTTTCACATATATGCTAGTGTCAGATTCTATCTCCAAGAGTAAAGCCAATCATCTGCCTAAGCATCTTTGTCTTTGCAAAACTTAACTTATTTGAATGATTCTGTTTTAATGGTCAACAGTGTGCGCCATAAAAGTATTGCAGGTCTCATCACCATCTTATATAGAATTTTCCCTTAAGTTTGAAGGGTACACTTCAATCACACAATAGGTCCGACGCATTCCTTCACTTCAACCATTCAACTTGAATTCGACTAATAATATCATCATCTATTTCACGATCACTTTGGACAATAGACCCGAGATTAGAGGGGGTGCAAACTTATACAACAACAACAACAACATCAAGCCTTTAGCCCACTACGTGGGGTCGGCTACATGAATCCTTTTTCTCCAATGTGTCATGTTAAAAGTCAAATTCCTGTTTAAATCTATTAAAGAAAGATCATTTCTGATATTTTCTAACCAAGTCTTTTTAGGTCTACCTCTACCTTTCTTAACATAAGTCAAATCTAAGACCTCTACTTTCCTAACTGGGTCATCGGGAGGCCGCCATTTTATGTGACCAAACCATCTAAGGCGACTCTCTGTAATCTTATCTTCCACTGGAGCTACTCCAACCTTTTCACGAATATGCTCATTTCGTATCCTATCTCTAAGGGTAAAGCCACTCATCCACCTGAGCATCCTCATCTCTGCAACACTTAACTTAGAATTATGCTTCTCTTTTAATGGCCAACATTCGGCGCCATAAAGCATTGCAGGTCTCACCACCATCTTATAGAATTTTCCCTTAAGTTTGAGGGGTACTTTTCTATCACACAATAAGCCCAATGCATTCCTCCACTTCAACCATCCAATTTGGATTCTGCTAATAATATCCCCATCAATTTCACCATCGCTCTGGACAATAGATCCAAGATATCTAAAACGTGTACTCTTATTAATGACTTGATCGGCCAAAGTCACAATACCCTCACTAGGTCTATTATTACTAAAATTACACTCCATATATTCCGTTTTAGGTCTACTCAAGCGAAAACCTTTAGACTCTAAGGTTGACCTCCACAATTCTAGTTTACCTTCAACTCCCTCTCTAGTCTTATCAACAAGAAGAATATCATCAGCAAAAAGCATACACCAAGGTACATCCTCTAGCAAATGTCTAGTGAGAACATCCATGACTAAAGCAAAAAGATATGGGCTTAAGGCTGATCCTAGATGTAATCCAACCGAAATAGGGAAATACTTGGTCAAACCACCTTGCGTTTGAACACAAGTAATAACTCCTGCATACATATCTTTAATGATTTGAATATAAGCGTTATTAACTCCTTTCTTTTCAAGAACTCTCCATAGCACTTCTCTTGGAACTTTATCATATGCTTTTTCTAAATCAATAAATATCATATGTAAATCCTTCTTATTCTCTCTATATTTCTCCATCAAACCTCTTAATAAATGTATGGCTTCCATAGTAGACCTACCCGGCATGAATCCAAATTGATTTTGAGAAACATTAGTATTAAGCCGCAACCTATGCTCCATAACTCGTTCCCATAGTTTTAAAGTATGACACATTAACTTAATTCCTCTATAATTCACACAATCTTGTGCATCACCTTTATTCTTAAAAATAGGGATTAACACACTCATTCTCCACTCATCTGGCATCTTTTTAGTCTTCAAAACAGTATTAAAAAGTTTAGTAAGCCAAGAAATTCCTTCATCTCCAAAGCATTTCCACACCTCTATTGGCATATCATCAGGTCCAACAGCTTTTCCACCCTTCATTTTCTATAAAGCCTCTCTAACTTCGATTTTACTAATACGCCGATAAAAACAGAAATCTTTATTTTCATTTAGGGTGCTAAGGTCACTACAGTAAATTTTATTTTCACATTCTTCATTAAAAATTTTAGCAAAATATCTCATCCACCTTTGTTGAATATCATCTTCTAAAAAAAGTACTTTTTGATCTTCATCCTTAATACACTTCACTTGAACTAAATCCTTACTGCTCCTATCTCTTTGTTTGGCTAGCTTATACATAATATAAATCACTAAAAGCTAAGCTCTTTGCATCGCATATTGCTTTCTTAGATTCCTTACGTGCCTCTTTATATAATTTCCAATTATCAGAATTTTTACAATTAAACCAATTTTTATAACAAATCTTCTTATTTTTAATCTTTTCTTGCACATTTGAATTTCACCACCAACTATTTTTATTATTAGGAGCTTTTCCCTTTGAAACTCCAAGCACATCTTTTGCAATATTCTTAATATTACTAGCCACTTTTTCCCACATAACATTAGCATTCTCATGCACAAATAAAATCTTAAGATCTAAAATCTTACTCTCAAAAATATTTATAAAAAAATAAAAATATATACAATACAAAATTCAAAGTAAATTCTGATATTGCATTATAAATGTTAAGATAATGATCTTCTATATGATCTAATGAACTATAAGAAAGTATATATTAGAATGAAAGGTAACAAACATTGCAATAAGAACAAAAAGATAAATCACAAGCTAAAAATCATCAGATAATATGTTCCATTACTTCTCTTAAACAACAGTAGGAAAAACAAAAAGCAAGAAAAAAAAAAAAGATTCATCTGAAGAAAATAAAAACGGAAGAAAGAAAAAAAACAAAGTTTACTTGGAAGAAGATAATGTAAGAAGAAGATGCAGATTTTGGCTTTCGACCTTCAAGGTTTCGACCTTGGACTGTTAGACCTTCGAAGTTCGACGAACTTCAGATGGTGGGGCAATCGGGCAGAGCAATGAGCAAAACTCAACAAAGTCAAACAAAGAAAACAACTGAATGAGGCAAGTTCGACGAACTTCAAACGGTAGGGCAATCGGGTAGAGCAACGAGCAAACTCACCAAACTCGAACGAATAGAATAGCGTGAAAAGATGTCGGCTAGGGCAAAGATAAAATTTGAGAAGGGGCAAATTACCGAACGAAGAAGAAGAAGAAGAGGGAGCCGGGAGGAAATCACGAGTGTTGACTGCGGAGTGCGGCTCTTTCACGCGTATGTGGACGATTAGAGCAAAAGATGAGATTTAGGGAGGGAGGAGCGCAAATTACTCAGTTAACCCTATTATAAAAACATTTTTTTAAGGGGGGGGGGGACAATTGCCCCCATTGGGCTGAACGTGGTTCCACCACTGCCCGAGATATTTAAAACGTGTACTCTTATTAATGACTTGATCGTCCAAAGTCACAATCCCTTCATTAGATCTATTATTATTAAAATTATACTCTATATATTTAGTTTTAGATCTACTCAAACGAAAACCTTTAGACTCTAAAATTGACCTCCATAATTCAAGTTTATCTTAAACTCCCTCTCTAGTCTTATCAACAAAAAGAATATCATCAACAAAAAACATACACCAGCTTCAAATGTCCAGTAAGAACAACCATGACTGAGCAAAAAGTTATAGGCTTAAAGCTGATCTTGATGTAATCCAATTGAAAGAGGAAAATACTCGGTCCAACCTCCTTACGTTCTTTCCCAAAAAACAAAAAATTATAAATAAGAGTACCTTTAATTTTTTTTTTTTTTGGTTTTCCCTGTTTAAATTAGAACTGGTAAAAATCATGAGTGCCCCTTGCTAAACTGAAAAAACGACTTGATCTCTTAGGAGACTAAACAAATTAATGAAGAATGAACGGAATAATTGGAAGTTAATGGAGAAGTATGCCGACACTTTGATCATGGTTCAGTTTGGATTAATAGTTCCTAAGAAAAAATAGATTTTTAACTTACCTGTACATGAAAATGTCTTTGCACACAAGCGTCTTCTTGCAAGCATGGCAAATACTTAAGAAATCAGCAGAAGGGTAATCTGAGCTCTTGTCAGAGAATTCTCTGTTCTCCTTCTTCCACGTAGCAAAGCCATTATCAGAGTTCTCCATAATACAGTTATCAAAGATATGAGTTTTCTTTGGATTCGGACCGTGAGAGATCACACAGGTATATTCCTCCAAAAGCTCAATTTCCCTTGTCAAAAATTCAGGAGAAGGTGGAAGACCTTCGATGCTCAGATCAGGAGGAGAGAGCAGAGCAAGTTGTGAATCTTTGTTCTTGATGCCAAATTCTATAGGAGAGCAAGGAGACTCAGCTGACCCAGTTGAAGAATTGGAGCTGGATTCTACTTGATGTATTTGAATCTTTAGTTGTGAACCAAATACAATCATTCTACTGCTGGAATTCAGGGATCTGTTATCGGACTTGCAATTTGTAAGAACATCAATTATGCCAAGGCCTATGCCTCTTGAGTCTTTATTGCTCCAATGGGGCTTTCTACAGTTTTTCTCGGAAAAGAAAGGATGGTTTGCTACAGAGAAAGGTTTGATCTCAAGAATGGAGGTTGGGCTCCTAATAACCTCAGAAGAGAAGCTCCGGATGAGCTTCAAAGCAGCAAAAATAGTAGTTTTTGTGTTATCAGACATCAGGTTATGGCTATTTCCAACTTCAAAATATCCTTCCTTAAGCTCTCCCAATTATAAAGATTTAATAGCCGCTGCAAACAAGAAGAGAAACAGAGAACAAGGTAAGTTCATCACGAGAAATAGAGAAGTTTTTAATAAAAAATATAGAGTAAGAAACTGTTCTAATAAGCACACTTCATCAGAACTTCAGAACTGGTTGATCAAAAAGCAACTTAATTTTTTTATCAGATAAAAGTAACATTATGAGTTCTCAAAATTATGATTGAAAATTTAACAATTCTTATTTTGAACTTCACGATTCTGAGATCAATTAAATATTTGCTAACAAATGTCCTAAGATCACTCTTTTAGTCCTAGTAAACAAAAATAACAATATTATAATGAGCAGACCCAGAGCCTTTTCTGAATTCTCTCAGGTAGTAACGGTGAGATATCCCAGCTAATTACACTCTATCGTTTATCTGTCACCCTGTACATTCTCTTCTCTGCTAACCTTCTTCCTTGTCAAACTCATCAACCACTTCGTTTATTATGGAGACAGAGTTCCTGATAAATAAAATTGAATAAAATTGAAAGGCAGAAACCAGTTAAATACAATAAATCCCCTAGAAAAGTTCAAATCCAATTTCTACAGGTTGCAGGATTATAAGACTACGAGCACCAAATTCTCTGTTCTCCAAAAAAATGAATCAAATTTCCCAAACTGAAAAGAAAATGGAGGAAAAAAACAGAAGACATGAAAGCCCAAATCGTTAATGGTGTATCTGCAATCAAAAAAGACCAGAAAAATCGATCTTTTGGTCTTACTTATCTGTTTTCTTGAAGAACTGAAATGGTAAAGAGCTTTCTCTTTCCACTCAATCACACAACGGACTAAAAAGGAGGAAGGAGATGGTGCATGGCAGGAGCAGGCAGTGATATTTAAAGAGGGAGTGCTTGTGTTTCGTCATTTCGTTTAGAGAGAGAAAAGGTATAGTGGGGCGTTGTGTTTGTTCGTTTCTTCAAAAACCGCCAGGGTTTCTGATATAGGAGCAAATTAAAAAGGGCGGTTTTACAACAGAGAAGATCGAAGAGTGGAGGATTGAGGAGTTTCTTCGCTGGCTTAGCTTTTTTTTTTTATATAATTTCATCAAAATTATATATAAATTTAAATAAATAATTTTTTTAAAAATAAAGGCTTGAATTCATATATTTACCCATATTGTGATCAAATTATTTTTCATAAAAGCTAACAATAGTTGCAATGATTTTATTATGAATTTTAATTTTTATGTGAAAAATATAAAAAAAATTATAAATACCTAAAATTTAAAATAAATTGTATTATATTATTATTTTTAATTTTCTTTTCATCTATATTCTTCAAAATAATTGAAACAAATTAAAAAAATATGACTTGGGATTGAGCCCAAACAAAGAATTGATTAGATGATCTTAGTCAAGAAGCCAAACTCTGCGCATTATTTGGATTTGGTGTGCCCTAACGAGTAATTTCTTATTCTAAGGATTTCTAAGGTTTACCAAAAAAAAAAAATGATAACAAGTGCTATTCATTAATTTAATCATGGTAAATAAATTAAAGTCACTAAATAAAGCTTGAGGCAGCTTAGTTGTAGAAGTCACTTAAGCCCAATAAGTTACTCGAATTATGATCCCTCAAATCATGAGTAATTGAAAGACTCGAGTATTTTATTTGACTCGATCAACCATTCTCCAATAAGAACTCTTTATAATTGAGTTGATTGATTTAACAATCATCCAAATCTCACATTTTGCTTAGCAACATAGCTCATATTGCTTCTAAGGTTTTGTTTGGGGCGGCTTTTTTTATGTTTTCTAAGACAACTTTTTAGCAAAAAAATTTCTAGTTCAAGTTCAAGAAATATTTGTACTAAAAAACTATTTCAGAAAATAATAAGAAAACTGCCCCAAACGAAGCCTAAAATATATAGCAAATTGGGTTTTGTAATGCCTCATTTCTACTGCTCAATTAAGTCTATCTAAATGGCATAAACTGCCCTTATTAGCATCTGGTGCAGCTAATCATGTGTGATAGATCTTCTCATACGTCATGACAACTTTTATCAAAAAATCCTCAGCCTAGTCTTGGAATTATCGCAAACATGCCACAGGAGGTTGAACTATTATGATTTGGATGACTTAGACATCTATAATGAAGGTTTTTTTTTTCAAAACACTAACCCTAGCATATGACAAAAAATACTCTCATGTTAGGCATTTTTAGAAGATCAAATTAATATGCAGAATTTACTTACTCCCATGCTTTCTCAACATTAATGTACCATATTTGTTACTTTCATCCCTTCAAATTTTTATTTAGAACTACTAATTTTGCAGATATTTGCGGTAAAAATTAATTTCAATTTTCAAATTGAAAAAGAGCAACTTATTTTGTTTCATTAATTTGATTACCTTGTTTGTACTCTTAAATGAGAAAAATGAAATTCCATTCATTTTTTATCGGGTTAAAAACATACTCATTAGATAAAGCATAAATAATAACATCAAAAAATACATCTAAATGTAACTTTAAAAGATTAAAAGCCCCTTTGGAAAAATTGTAGTTGTTTTTGGAAGTTGATTGTAAAGCTATCATAGAGAAAATAATTTGTTGAAAGCTGGGTGTAAAAAGTAGCTTTACAAAAAAATTTTGAAAGCACAAAAAAGCAATAACCAAACAATCTCAAACAAAACCTATATGGTTATCCATGTTAGCACACCTAAATTAAACCAGCACCAAGGTTTCAACTCAGACAGGACCACACAGCCCACACTACCTCAACGACATTGCTGCTCCACTAAGTCTGCCATACAGGCTGCTACCAATGGCTTCCTAGTCAACACTCTCTAACAACCTTGTCTCCTACCCTCTACACTATTTATAACCATGCAATAGAAACAATAGAATTAATAAAGTTATGAATTTCTAAACAATATATTTCTCTGTTTTCTGCTTTACTTCTCTGGTTTTCTTCATGGCATCAGAGCAAGGCTGAGCTTCACCGCCCTTACTCACCTACAATGGTAGACCAAGATTTCTCTTCATCCACTCAACCTGCACCGTCTCTCACTGCCTCTATGGTAGAGTTCGTTGTACCTTCACCCCTCAAGTTTCTCAGGTTCAACCTTAAACTCATTGTCAATATTCAACTCAACAATGAGAATTACTCTATTTGGCTACTACAAATCTATAAGCTCTTTACAACAAATGGATTTGACGGCTATCTTATAGGTTGAACAGCTTGCCCACCCCCACTGCCATCGAACTCCTTCAGCACAGATTATTTTCCATGGCATCTCATAGATCAAAATCTAGTTTTTGCCCTATTCTCCACAATTTCTCCCTCTATCGTTCCCTACATTCTCAACCTCACCACGGTTCATGAAATATGGCATACCCTCGAGCTATGCCTTCAACCCACCAACCGATCTCTAGTCATTCAACTTAAGAATGAACTCCATCACTTTCAAATGAGAGACCAAACTATGAATCAATATCTAGCTCAAATCAAAGCTCTAATAGACAGCATAGATGTTGCCAGTTCTCACATCGACTCATAAGACATTATTCTCTATATCCTCAATGGCTTACCTTCTACCTACAACTCATTCAAGACATCCATTTGGACCTTTCTTCATCCCATTAGCCTCGACGTTCTCTATTCTCTCCTATGCAGTAAGAAGATTAACCTACAAAATGAGCTGCTCAAAGATACAACCACCTCTCAAGACAATCTTGCCCTATACTCAAACAAGAACAGCTCACCTACTAGCAGAAACCTTTCTCTTCATCATTCGCGTCCCTCTCGCGGTCGTGGAGCTTCCACTCGACCTCAATACATCCCTAACTGAACTTTACCAACTTCTCCCACCACGCGGCCATTTGCCAATTCTACAGTAAACCCACCACGCGGCCATTTGCCAATTTTGCAGCAAACCCGCCACACTGCCCTCTCATGCTGGCATAAATGCAATCTTCAATATGCACCTCCCTCTCCCAGGCCACCTAGAGCTTTACTTACTCAGCAACAACCCAACTTACCCATTGAATGGGTACTAGATTGAGGTGCCTCCACCTACCTGACTGCTGATGCCAATAATCTACAACACTCCATCTCATATCAGGGTGTCGACTCCATCTCCATTGCCAATGGCAACTCCTTACCCATTCAAAATCGTGGCCAAGGTCTGCCACCTCTACCCGATACTAACTGTAAGTTACTACTTCAAAACCTTTTTCCATGTCCCCTACCTATCTCATAATCTTTTGTCTATTCACAAACTTACGTTTGATAATAATTGCTCTATTTTCTTTGATGCCACTAGCTTCATCATCAAGGATCTATTGGACAACCAAATTCTCCTTCATGGTCGCAGTCGTGATGGTCTCTATACGGTTCCGATCAACACATCATCATCCTCAACTGCGTTTTAATCCAAGCTCACCTCCAACTCAGTCTGGCATGCTCGTTTAGGTCGCCCCAACCAACTTGTATTAACTAGTTTAGCAAAAATCATTCCATCTATATGTACTTCATCTGTTTCTTTTTTATGCAAATCATGTAATGTGGCAAAAAATTGCAAGTTACCATTTCATACAAGCAACAACCATGTTACTACTCCATTCACTCTCATTCACTCTGATGTTTGTGGCTCGACCCTGATGCCCTCACTTATTGGCCAACGCTACTATGTTGTTTTCATTAATGATTACTCCAGATTTTATTAGTTATTTCTCACGCACACCAAGGATGAAGTCCCATCTAAACTACAACAAGTCATTAAAATGGTTCAAAATATGTTTAACACTCAAATAAAAATCTTTTATTCAGATGGAGGTGGAGAATTTACAAGTCAAAATCTTCAAAAATTTCTTCAAACTCACGGCATAACCCATAACTCAGTTGCCCTTATACCCCTGAGCAAAACGGCCTCGTTGAGAGGAAACATTGTCATCTTCTTGACACAACTCGCACAGTCTTACATGTTGCCAATCTCCCAATACATTTTTGGGTTGAAGCTTTATCCACTTCCAACAACCTCATAGACCATCTACCCACCAAAGCCTGCAGTCTCCAAATTCCATTTCAACTTCTCTATGGTCACACACCAAACTATACTCACTTAAAATCCTTTGAATGCCTCTGTTTTCCCTTGCTCAAACACCTCACTAATAATAAATTAACTCCTCGATCCGAAGAATGTCTCTTTCTCGGCTACTCTCCTTCCCACAAGGGGTATCGTTGTTACAATCAACACACAAAAAAACCTACATATCAAGACATACTCTCTTTCATGAACAAGTCTTCCCATATTAATCCACCACATCCATGCCATCTGAATTCACATCTCCCATCCCATCATCACCTCTTATGCTAGTTCCTCATTCCACTCTATCATATCCCTCAACCATACAACCACCACCATCTACATCTTCCTATGAACCTACACATCCAAACATCTCCTCACCCATATCCCAATCTAGTCCTTCGGCCTCAGACTCAATTCCACCAAAAACATCACAATCTGCTCTTCCACCTACTCTCCCATCTCATTTCTCAACTCATCCCATGGAAACAAGGTTCAAAACCGGTCACCTTAAACCTAAACCCATATTTGATTTATCTGCCTCGACCTCAATCCCACCATCCCCGTCAAGCTATACTCAAGCAATAAAATTTCAACCTTGGCATACAGTTATGTCAAATAAATTTCTAGCCCTGAAAAAACAACGCACTTGGTCTCTCATTCCCCATCCACCAAATAGCTTAGTACTTGGATGTTGTTGGACTTTCAAAACAAAGCTCAAACTAGATGGATACATTGAACGCTACAAGGCTTGTTTAGTAGCTCGGGGTTTAAATCAGGAGTATGACATAAACTATAAGGAAACCTTTAGTCCAATCGTCAAAATGCCTACCATCATAATTCTCCTCACCATATCTCTTCAACACAACTGGAAGGTTCTCCAACTTGACGTATCTAATGTTTTTCTCTATGGAGACCTCACAAAAGACATCTACATGAAACAACCACCCGACTTCATTGATCCTCAATTTCCAAACTATGTATGCAAGTTGCACAAAGTCATGTATGGACTTAAACAGGCTCCGAGGCAATGATTCAACAAGTTCATGTCATTCCTAATTGATTTTGGCTTTAAAGTTAGCAAATTTGATCCTTCCTTACTCTTTTACTCACATGAACATGTTCAGATATACATTCTCATTTATGTAGATGTCTTGTTTCTAACTAGCAATAACTCTTCCACCATTCAACAACTTCTCACCAAGTTACAAGACACCTTCTCCCTCAAAAAACTAGGAATCGGTTTCACTATTCTTGGGCATTCAAGTGACACCAATAGCAAATGGCTACTTTCTTCATCAAACCCACTATGCACGGGAGCTGTTCAATGCATCCGGCTTTGCCACTTGTAAACCAGCTCGTACACCAATGACCCTCAAACCATCCCAATGTCAATCATTCGATCACCCCTTCCATGATCCAAATCTCTACAGGAAACTTGTAGGGTCCTTGCAATACCTAACTATCACCAGACCGGACATTACCTTTGCTGGCAACCATATATGTCAGCATATGCACAATCCCACCAACGGCCATTATTAATCTCTCAAAAGACTTCTCTGGTACATTCAAGGCACTCTTCATTATGGCCTTCCTCTTGTTCGCAGTAGCGCCCAACTCACCACATATTGGTCCGCGAACTCCATCGATCGAAAATCAATCAGTGGATTCTACACCTTTCTTGGTACCAATTTGATTTCCTGGAGTGTCAAAAAGCAAGTTACAACTGTCAAATCCTCCAAGAAGCCGAATATCACTCCTTGTCCTTTGACACTTCAAACGCCATCGGGCTTTGCCAATTGCTCGCTGAATTTTAAGAGGCTCAAACCACAACAATCAAAAACTTCTGTGATAACACCTCAGCAATGACACTCGCTAGCAATCTGGTGTTTCAGGCCAGAACTAAACACATTGAGATCGACTATCCCTTCATCAGTGAACACATAAAGAACAATGCCATTGTCATTTTGCATATCAACTCACTTGATCAAAAGGCGAACATACTGACCAAATCATTATCAGCTACTGTTTTTACCTCCTTCAAGACAAATTAACAATCCATTCCTTGGATAATTAATTTGCAAGGGGCTGTAGCACACCTGAATTAAACCAACACCAAGGTTTCAACTCAGACAGGACCACACAGCCCACACTACCTCAACGTCATTGCTGCTCCACTGAATTTGTCATACAGGCTGCTACCAACGACTGCCCAATCAGCACTCTCTAACAACCTTGTCTCCTACCCTCTACACTATTTATAACCATGTAATAGAAACAGTAGAATTAATATAGCTATGAATTTCTAAAACAATATACTTCTCTATTTTTTGCTTTACTTCTCTGATTTTCTTCAATCTATTTCTACTCAAATTGACCAACTTAAAGATTAATTCAGCTAAAAACAACCTAAAAACTCTCATAAAAGTAATCACATCATATTTATAGCGCCTGAATCAACCAAACTGAAAGTTCATAAGACCATGAATTAATCAATTAATTGTGAATTAACCTAACCAATAATGAAATTTCAATCTCTTTCTATTATTTATTTAACACACCTTTACTACATAAATAGTTCACGATAAATTTCACTCACGAGTCTACTTCTGCATAGTTCGGCTCAGCCAAAAGCTGAGCCGCTGCGGGCCTATGAGATTCGTCTCGGTGACGGAGTACTGTAACTTCACGGACTTTTCCGACGATTGGCACGGCCACATGGCCCACCAATTACCTGAAAAAATTCTGTTAAAATATGCTAATAAACTTTCTACTTTGATAAAATTAATTTTATTACATATATTTGAAAAAAATTCTATAGAATATTTTGATCAGGATAAAATTTAAAATTTTTAAATATTTTTTAGGTGATTATAAAATTTAATAATTAATATTATACTAAGCTTAAAATAAATCTAAAAATTTTAATCTTTAATCTTTCGGTATTCACTTTTAAATTTTGTTTAATGTTTACATGAATGAAAATAGTTATGAATATAAGCTTTATTAAACTATATTTTTATTTAATAATTGTGATTAGACATTTAGTCACAAATTCAATGTATAATCTTACTTTGTTTCCCAAAGTTTTTCAAAAGTGTCATTATAAGATCAATTTTAGTGGCCACTTTAAAGAAAAAGTAGGCTAAATTTTAAGGACAAGTATTATTTGTAGAAAATTAAGCAAAAAATATAGTTAAAATATAATTTAAAAAGCAAATTATAAAAAATAATTTTATTTTCTTAAAAAAATTCTAATTAATTTTGCATTTTAAAAAGCGAAATAACTTTTTTAAGTAAAAATGCAAATTATAATTATGTTTTCAACTAAGGGCATCTCCAATGAACTATTCATTTTTCACTTCAAGTAATTCATCTCCAACCAAATTCCATTTCTAGCACAAAAAAAAATTTATATAGGTTCTTTTTCATCTTCATTTTCGTAAAAAAATAGATTTCTGTGAATAGTGCGATGCCAATATTAGCATCGCACTGTTCACAGCTACAATAACGTGTTTCTTTTTGACATTCGGGTAGAGACTCACAGTAATAGCTGCAAACAAATATTTACAATTCGGTTAGAGATGCCCTAAGATATTGATTCTGCTTTCCTGTGCATTTATAACAAGTGCATGGCATACTCTTTTTCTTTCATAATTTCTCTTTCAAATTCATTTTATTAATGCATATTTACAGTTTTATAAATATCAAAAACGCCTCATTATTAAAAAAAAAAAACGCCTCATTATATATTTAAATATTACTGCTATTTACATAATGGTTAATATATTTATCTCATTAAAATTGTGAGGTACTGTCCATCTAAAGTAATATATTTATTTGTGGCAATAGATTTTATAAAGTTCTGGCTATGCTTTTAAGGTCCATCAAAATAATCATCAGCAATAATTTAATATAAACGTGAACCAATCTATACCAAATAGAAATCATTTTAAATTCTATAGATATCTTCAAAAATATATATATTTTTTTGGGGGGAAATATCTTCAAAATATTACTGCTACTTATATGATCGTGACCCTAACCATAGTTTTAAGGGCCAATATCACAAACCCTAATATAGGAGAGCAAAGACAACCATTCCTTTTATCGTATAATAGATAGGATCTCAGGCTCTTTATATTTTACTTTAAATGTTGTATTTTTATAGGAGAGATTATTCTGTGCAGACACCGAATGGTTCTCCCATCCGGTTACGCTTAGGTACCGAGCAGTACTGAAGAAACCGACAAATTTACATGAAGATAAAGATAAGAATTGGTGGAATTATATCATTCTCTATATCTACTGTAGCTTGATGTACACTTGTATTTATAGCTCATTGTGATCACATGTGTGGTTGTGATTTATGCTGTTTGTTACAGGTGGACGGTGATGCTGAAGTAGGCCATGTGATCTGTTTTGAGTCTCGTTTCTGTTGCGACGTTTGTCCGTCCTTTTAAGTACTGAGTGCGATACATTTTTGGGGTGACGTGATGCATTTTTATTGGTCTCCGGATGCTATCCGGACTTTTCACAGAATAATTTTTCTTTTTATAGAGCTTCTGATTGTTTAAGGACTTATAACTTTTTTCTTATGTAATGCATAGGCTCCTCTGTGAATTTAAAAAAAAAAAAAGTTCTACCATAGTTTATCGAATATTAATTTTAAATTCTTCTATTTGATTCAAGTACTGTTGGCCTACAGAATAATAGAGAAAAGATGCTTTCTTTATTAAGGGTCTCCTTTTTCATTAAAAATATATCACTAGTTTGGGGATTAGGTAACGCACTATTTGGCTTTGATGATGATTAGTTATAATACATAATTGTCCCCTCCTGTAGTGCATAGGCACTAAAGTTTATAAACAAGATAAAAATTATATGAGAGAGAAAGAGAGAGAAAGAGAGAGAATGTCTTAATGAATATTAAGGTTATGAACAATACAGAGATTAAGACAAAGGAACAAGTAAAGTTGGTGCTAATTAGATATTAGGGTTTGCTTCTAATCAAGTGACATTAATTTATTGAGAAACTTTCAATCAAAATATTCTGACGGAAATATAAATATTTCATTTGGGACAATTTGTTCAACACTTCGCTTTTAAAATTACAATCATAATTTCTATTTGTCTACTGCTTTTACACAGCTTTCAAGAAATTTATTTATTATGAAGTTACTTTTTATAACAACTTTCAAAAAAGTTATTTTTCTCACAACAGTTGTATAGCTATCTTTAAAAAAAGCTGCAGTCATTCCAAACTAATCATAAATTTATTTTAAGATGATTGTAATTTATATTTAATTAATTTATTTATATTTATATTCCAATCCAAATTATTTTTATATTCTACAACTTGATCAGAGGATCATGATCCAGATATTGTGGATTAAAGCAGATTCGGAGTGAAAAATAAAATCTTTGGTACAATTATGCTAGATTTTGTTCTTTCCATCAGTAAAGTTTTGTTATCTTGCATGTTAATGATAATGACAGTTCCACAAAGCGCTTCCAATGTTCAATGCTTCTCCTGTTGTGCACAGCTGCTGAAATCTGAGTGAAAATAGATTTGGAAATCAATTTGAATCAAATTTTTGGTAAATTAAATATAAAGATATATATATATATATATATATATATATATATAGATATTTATTTCCACCATTGATAATAATACATTTGGTATTGTTAGGATTTTGGCGTGGGTCGGATCTTGCGTGAGCGCGGAATGCAGATGGCCCGTGGATTTGCGGTCGAAGAAAGCTTCCTTCCTCCCCAAGAAATCCTCACCGGTATCATAGTGGAAATTGTTTTGATGTAGCAACTGATATTGCCGAATGTTGAAGCAACGAGGATGAAAAACTACTAAATGTTGGGAAGTAAAGCATGCAATGAAATAAATAAGAAAAAAGAAAAAATGCGGAAAAGAATACGAGGAGTTAACGTGAAAAAACTCATAACTAGGAAAAAACGACGGAGTCACATTAAACCAACATATTCAATATGAAAATGGGGAGAAATTATATAGATTTCTTCTCTCTGACTCCATTATTGTCTCTCTTCACTTCTCTCTTTGTTCTATACACAAATAGATAAAAGAGAAGCTTTCAATATATCAAATGAAATAAGAAAAAAAGGGAAGAAAAACAGCTCAACTCTACTTGTAGTGCTGCGGCACTAAGGTTTGGAGTGTCGGGGCGCTTCACTCTCAGTTTTTAAGTCCACCTCACATCCTATAGCGCTGCGACATTGGAGTTTGGAGTGCCACAATACTCGACTATTTGTCTCTACCCCAAGCTAAGAGCATTTCAGCATACAGTGCTGCTCCCCCAAATCCCAAAAAAAGGGAGCGCTGCCCCCTTATAACACTCTAGCGAGCTCGCTCGATAGTATTTAGATTTGAGACAACAACATAGCTCGATTGATCGACACAACCAGATTTCACACTGAACTAACAAGCGTTATCAAGTGTTAGATGTTATTAACAAGTGTTATCAATCTAGCATTTGATTCTCATTTTAAAATATATTTGAAAATATGCTTCAATCCTTTTAAAAATTACATTCATATAAATATCAATTTATATATAAATGCATTTTTGTTTTCAATCTCAACGCAATTATACTCATGCTTCCATAATAATTAAAGAGTTAATTCCTCCCCAAATTTGATCAAATTTAAAAACTAATATAATTTTTAAATAATCTCTTGAGTAAAAATATCAGCCTTGAATGGCAGACAAATATTTATGAGAATTACTTTCAAGTACAAAATGTCCTCGAATTAAATTTTTTTTACTAGAAAATTGTTTTAAAAAGCTGTCACAAACAAAAGATTCATTTGGGACAATTTTCTTAATGCTTTTTAAAACAGCTTTTAAGTAAAAAATTTCATAAACTAGAAATTTTTATACTATAAAGTTATTTTAGAAAACAGTAAGAAGCCGTCACAAATGAATTGTTTGGGCAACTTTCTTAAGCAATTTTTTAATATAAAAATTTTAAGTTCAATTTTTTTTACATAAATTTAAAAAAAAAATAGTAAAAAAAGGGTCCCAAACAAAACCTTATTCAGCTCAACAAAGCAAAACAATTTGTTCGTCTGTTTTGTGAGATTTTTGGCAATAGGAAAACAGAAAAATTAAAAAAAGCTGAAATAAATGGGATATTAAGAGAGCACTGGAAGGCCCTCTTGCTAAGCGTTTTAATGGTTGCAGTCGTGGGACCAAAGGAGAACCACTTGTTTGATTTGACGTAATGCTTATTGGGGAAGTTTGGATGGTGAAATTACATGTGAGTGGCTCATCTTTAATTTCATTTGGGACGATTTTTTTACTATTTTTTAAGATAAATTTTTAGCATAAAAATTATAAATAAGATGTGCATGAATTTATCTTAATTGACTTAAAAATCTTCAAAAAAATTATATGTGAGTCGCAGCCCATCTTGATCTGTTGGTTGGGACCTTTAGCTATCAACCAAGACAAAAATTATTCTGTTTGGACACCGGACGCCATCCGGACTCCAATAAAAATACACCACGTCAGGTACCGAGCTCGGTACCGACTTGTACCGAGCCACGGTCGGTACCCTCGGTACCGCTAGAATACTGAGCATACCGGACGGTATTACCGTCCAGTGTCCGAACATAATAAGTTTTTCAACCAAGAAGTCTCGAGTTTCGAAGTTGAAATATATGATGTGTGTATGAATTAGCCTTAAAATCTTTGATCGGCTCAAATGTCATAAAGAAAAAGGAAATTACATGTGAGCTAGTTTGAGTGGGATGCCTAAGGCCAATTAGGTCACAATTGTACAGTCATGGAGCCATCACCCCGCATATTAGATCCAAATTTCCTTACAAATCTAAGAGAGCGGTTCATTTGTCACCTTTCTTTTTTTTACTATTTACTATTTTTTATTTAATTTTAAAAATTATGTCATGAGAAATAATTTTGTATTATAAAATCTACTGAAATATGATAATTGTATGAAATTTGTTATTTGATTTTAATAAAATAATTAGAATACGAATAATAATTTAAAATTGTTTATTTTTTCATTATAATTTAATAACTAATTTCATAAATATTTTTTTAAGTGGGGAGATCTGATGAAATGGTATTTGTGTAGCCCTAAGAAGTACTTTTTCCTTATTTTGCATGACCTAATAAAATGATATATCTGGTTCACCAACTTTTTAAGAAATAAGAAGCGCTATTTCTTATTTTTCATGTTGCCATGGCTACTACTCAACATTTAAGTTTCATTTGGGACAACTTTCTTATTGCTTTCTAAAGCAGTTTTTTAGTATCAAAATTTTTATTTCAAAAAGTTTTTGTACTGAAAAATTACTTTAGAAAGCAGTAAAAAAATTGTCTCAAACGAATCCTATGTTGGGGTAGACGGCCATACAACTTTTGGGGAGGTCCCTTCCCACTTGGATTCCTCGCCCTGCTTCAATAATTCATTCACCATTTTGTGAAAGCAAGAGAAGTGGTAAACCAATGGGCATGGAGGCTTGTTTTCTTTTAACTGTTAAAAGGAAAACACCTATAACATGATAGTGCTCATTTCAAGCCAACATGTGTGTGACCACACAAACAGAACAGTGTAGCAAACAAAATATTGATGTGCACGTGATGTGTGAGTGAGTGGGTCTTATAAGCTATACATACAAATTAAAATTTTGTTTGGGACCGCTTTCTAAAGCAGCTTTTCAGTACAAAATTTCTTGTTCAAGAATTTTTTGTACAAAAAAATTATTTTAAAAAACCGTAAAAAATCTGCTCCAAATAAAACCTAAAACTTATACAAGAGAATTTTTAAAAAAAATGTTAAGTTACGAAGTCTAATTTTTTGTCCCGTGAAGAAAACAAGCTACTTAAATTTTATCGTAGGTTAAATTTTTTATTATATTAGTTTTATATATAAAGAATAAGGGTGTTATATTAATACTTATATTAGAAGACTTAGAAATGCAATTCTTCGTAATTAAATCATAGTGAAATATTATAATCAATTGGATAAATTTATATCAATTTTTTTGTGCACTCTAAATATTAATCTTTTTCCCTAATTTTCATTTTTTCACTATGTGTATTTGAATTAGGCATCTTTCTATTCACCAATAAAGAACATTTCCCTCTATTGATAATTAAAGAGTTGATCCAAAAAAAGATATTTCCTTACAAATTTTAGCAAGTGAATGCTTAAATGTATTAATATTGTTTTAGTATCTTATTTAATTTCCATTGCAAGGCACTATCTAATTAGAAAAACTTGCTTGGAAAGGCAACCAATACATGCATTTGGTACTAACAGCTAGATGAGCTAAAGCTTAAATGGAGATAATTTAATATCATACATATTTGTATTGATAAGGATGGGCCTATAGTGCCAAAAAATGTACCTAATCCAAGATAAAAAGTAAAGCTATCTTATCTCTAGTCCAATCCATCTATTAATTACCCTAATTTTATATGGACCCATATGTTGAGATATGAGAGAGATTAAAGAATAGTTTCACATCAAATATGAAATATCAACTATTGAATGACTAGTTGTTGAACTTATCCAATAGCTTTAACTTTCTTTTTTGTTTGATGGCTACCATTCACTAATATATAAGCATTTCAGCTATATTAGTACACTTTTAGTCATGTTAAAATAAATCATATTTGAAGATATTAATAAACTAAGAAAAATAAAAAGGATAAAGGTACAATACAGGAAAAATGTCTATCATCGATGAAATTTCAGTCGGTAATTAGTGAACACAACGGAACTTTTGATGAATTTTTTGTCATAAAATTAACTTAATTTTGGACAAAAACCTCTCCATCCCCGTCGTTGTTCAAGGTAATTTCTATCACATTTTCCTCCTTTTTTCAAGATTTGAAAGGTGAAACTTCTTCTTTTTGATCATTTTCATTTTTTAAAAAATTTCACCCGTTAGAATCTGTTAAAAGTGCATTTTGATTTAGATAAAGCTTAAAGCATTCATTAGGATATTATTTACAAAGACTAAGAACTATCTTTTGAGAATACATGTCTATTGTTAGGAACTAATGGTAGAGAAAGAGAAGTATATATACTTCTTTTTAACTATTTAAATTTTATTTTTGTTCTTGGGGTTGTTATATTAAGTTAGTCAAATTCAAGTGAAATATATCATTAATATTACATTAATGTGAGTTTATGTAGCACTTAATCTCAGGAGTAAACTAAACAAAAGTGTACACTATCAAGTATAGTGTTATGAATTAATGGTATAGAAAGAGAAGTAGTGACTTATTTCAATTTTTTTTAGGGTTGTTAGTTGAAGTTATATATGGATATTCAAACTTAGAGGTTTTGGATGTATAATAGATTGTTACTGGAATGAAAGTCACTCACAAATGAACTTATTAATGGAGTTGAATATGTTATTCGCATGGCATGTCAACTACCTTCACTTTTATCAGATGGGTTGTTTAGGTGTCCTTGTTCAAAGCATAGAAATCAAGCATAGCTTAAACACAATGAGGTTAAACTTATTTATATCGTAGAAGATTTGTACCCGAATATTTGTTTTAGACTTCACATGGAGAGTTTGAGCCACCTTTAGACTCTTAATGTAGTCCCTTCATAACCTCAAGAATAGTAGAGGATGATCATAACACAAGAATGTATGAATAATTAGTTTTTGATGCAACAGGTCCGAACTTAAAAGAACATATAGATGTGTCACTGAACATTAAAGCGCATAAATTCTATGAACTACTATGTGCTGCTCAACAACCCATTTGGAATGGGTGCGCTACTCATTCTGAGTTATTAGTTGCAGTTAGGATGCTTAGCATTAAAACTGAATATAATGTTCCTCGGGAGTGCTTCAATGAGTTCATAGGCTTGCTTAAGGAAATTAATCCTAAGAATAATTTAATTCCCATAGATTTCAACATGACTAAGAAATTATAATCAAAGTTAGAGCTAACTGCAACAAAAGTTGATTTTTGTATCAATGGATGTATGTTGTATTACAAGGATGACTTGATAGAAGTTGTATGTCATACTTATAGTGCATCTTGATACAAACCAAAATTAGGGAACAACAAAAATAGAAGGATGCCATATTCTTGATTGTTTTATTTACTAACCATTCCCAGACTTTAGCGGTTGTATACATTAATGAACTTCTCTGGTCACATGTGATGACATAAAGAAAAGTTATCTCAACTAGGTGTTCTAACTCATCCATCAGATGCAGAAGCATGGAAGCACTTCGATCACACACATCCTTCATTTGTTGTAGAATCATGTAATATAAGATAGAGATTATGTGTTGATGGCTTCACTCCTTACAGTCAGGCAGCTTTACCATACTCTTGCTAGCTTATTATATTAAAACCTTACAACCTACCAGCTGAGATGTGTATAACAACCCCATACATATTTTTGATGCTTATTATACCTAGACCATATAACCCAAAAGAAAAAAATAGATGTCTTCTTACCACCTTTGATTGATGACCTCAAGTTGTTATGGGAAAAAGATATGCTAACATATAATATCTCAACTAAATAGAATTTTCTTAAAACATAAAGACTGTCTTAAATAGAAAGACTTTAGGTGCTTGCTTGAATATAATGCAAGAATAAGAAATAATTTTTAAAAGAAAGGTTCCAATCTCCTGAGAGATGTTTTCTAATATTATAAAGTCAGGAGAGTACCTCTTATGGCTTGGAGAGGGTGCGTAGGGTGAATTGACCAAAGCTTGGGCCACCCATAATGCACTAGGAATATAGAGTAAAACAAGCAAAATAGAGCCTCAGACTATGGGGGCTTAGGGAGCTCCCTCCATACTAGTGATTCAATGCCTGACACTGAACATAGATGACGATTGGTAAAATCAATATTCAAATTATTTTATGTTTATTGTCTTAACAAATTTTTTACAGAAAGAGATACTTGTTAAATGCCTATCCAATTGGAGTTACATACACATCAATGATCATAGGATCACTGGTGGATTGATCAATAATCGAAGAAAGCTTATGTGATTTTTAAAAATTCAATAGCGTTAATATATACAATTTATATCTAAATGTGTTTATATGTATTATATTTCTCGCATGATGATTATATATGAATTCATGAAAGTCAACCTTCTACTGGTGAGGGATCCTCTTCGGGATCCACATAGTTCTACTAATACCACACGTGGTCACAGGCGGTGGGAGGGAGATAAAAGAGGAGAGTTTATAGATTAGGCTCCCAGGCATACGCATATGAGACACAATTGTCAAGCTCAACAGCCTATGGTGGTAGAGGAGTTGAAGAGAAAGTAAGCCAAAGGGTGGTTGTTCTCGTTGCGTAGCTAGAGCAAATGAGACAAGTACAAGCCAATATTCTAACACAACAATCTCAAATACAAGCAGAACTGCGGTCATATAGAAAACAACATTGAAAGAAGAAGGTTCAGAAGCTTGAATCTTAAGAGAGTGAAGACACTGAAGATGATTCGATGTTGTACATGTATTGTAAAATATAATGAACTCTATGTTTAAATTGACAATCACATTATAAGAATTGTAATTTCATGATTGTTCATAAGAATATTTTAATGAATGCTTTTTCTTTATTATTGTTAGCCTACAATATTAGTTTAGGATTATATGAGTTTGTTATAATATGTTTGAATGATTTGTTGTGAATTGTAATTGGTTTCCATGCAAATAGAGGGGCAAGAATTTTTTTTGAAATTTGGTACAAGTTTCCAATAGAATTTCACTCAGAAATCTTTGACACAGAGAAAATGGTGAAATTTCAGCGAAACATTTCTAGCGGAAATTCCACCGGTCCATCTTAAATCTCAACGGGATATATTCTGTTAGTTAAGGGGGGTTTTTCTGTCGAAAATTCATAGGAAATATTTCCTGCAAAATTTTTTTCACCGCTAAGTATTTTCCTACACCCAATTTATAGGCGGAAAATTTTCCGTTAAAAGTTAGCTGGAAATGCATATTTCGGATAGAAAATGGCCGATTTTCAACAGAAAATTTTGCCAAAAATCAACGATTTTTCTGTAGTGATAATGATTTCACCGTAAAGATATATTATTCTCTAACTATGACAGTGCAATTGGAACTATTTTCTTGAAATGAAACCTATAGATTTCTCTAATTACCTTTCCAAATCATGACAGCTTTGTTTCATATCAATTAAAAGAAAAGTAGTAGCTACACCTTTGGCCTTACCCCCTTTTAGAAGATAGCAATAAAACACATGCTCCAATAGTCAATTGATAGTGTTTTCCAATAAAACTCTTAAAGGCTTCATAAAGTTGGGTCCCTAGGAATTAGGGAGAAGCATCAAGGCCATGCTTTCTACTTGCCTCAGATGCTTGGAAGTCATGGTAGCTTACTCATAATTTTATGATTTCTAAATATAATCTTACAACTTAATAATAATGTTTAAATTTTTGTTAATTAAGCTAATTGCTATCTACTATTCCTTTTACCTTTCTTTATTTTTTTTTTTCAAAAACCTTCTTATCACTTTGCATTCTTATGATCTAAGCTTGACAAATGAATGTTTGGATGTTGTCATATCTTCCATCATCATCTCACATTTATAAATTTAGAAAATATCATATAATCATGTCACATATTGGGAAAATTATTCTATGCGGTCACCGGACTATTCGGGAGCGAATCAGTATGCGCTATGTCACCCGGTACACAGCACCGATACACATCAAAAAAGTCACGTGGCGCGTTCTGATTCGCCTTCGAACGGCATCCGATGACCACACGGAA
Source organism: Dendrobium chrysotoxum (assembly GCA_019925795.1). Lineage (NCBI taxonomy): Eukaryota > Viridiplantae > Streptophyta > Magnoliopsida > Asparagales > Orchidaceae > Dendrobium > Dendrobium chrysotoxum. The sequence goes on from CM034301.1 coordinate 52,346,839, forward strand.
TAATTTCTCCATATATTGAGCCTTCCTTTAGCTCTACTTAGCCTTATAATTTTCAATTTATTTTTTAATGATGGCGACACCTGTGAAGCTTTCATTGGTGGATCCTCTCATAAAAATTGGTCTGACAGCTTTAAATAGGCTAATTAACTTAAAGTGGATGATGGGACCATTGTCATCAAAATTGGCAATTTGGCTGATTGGGATAAAGTTGATTCCTTTACTACCCTTCATAGATGGGCCTAATCCTCCCTTGGCCCATGGGGCCCATTCTACCCTTAAATTGCCTTGAATTTTTGAAACACAGAAAATAAACATCACTTCATATGGGTCCCAATTTAAATAATTAGTACAATGCACATGGAACAGTTAGGAATCTTATTATAATATTTCTAGGTAAATATTTCAGAAGAAATAATTCTTTAGCTCAATTATTATGACCACCCAAATAATAATAATAATTTGGTTAATAGAGATTATAATAATAACTTGAGCATATGTGAATCATAACAAAGTGAATTTCAAACTTGATCTCAATGGACCCATACAACTTATGAACAACTTCACAAATTTATTCCTTAGTCAAGAAATCCAAAATTTGCAGTCTAATAATAAAAAAGTTTATCGTGTTGCACCAATTTAAATGACATCAAAAGCGCCCAATTTCGAGAATTTATGCACCCCAAATAAGATAAAATAATTAAAACCATGAATTAAGCATTCACCCTTCCTCCACAATTTCCTATTTACATTCATGATAGCCATAATTTTTTCTCAAAGAGATTTTTAGAATTTTAAGGAATTTGAAAGCTCCAATCTCGATCTAAAATTATGAAATAGTCGTCTAAGATTTTTCATTCTACTGATCCTCATTACCTTGTTCTCAATCTTTCATTCTTTTAAGAGAACTACGTACTATGACACCATCCTCACCCCCCACCCAACCCCCTGCTTTAGCATACAAAAGAATAACACAAATTCTTATATGTACAAGTCTATAGATTTTGCTTGCTAGGTTCTCCTATAATGAGGAATGGTTAATCTATTTTTTTAGAATAAAATAAAGGCTTATTTTCTGGGCCAAGCGATACAAACATTGGTGCTATCTAGCTTATTCAAAATTTATTTGACCCTCTGAGCATTCTCAACCCTCTGAGCATTCTCAACTAGATAGTCATTAACATTTGTATGAAAATCTTAATCAAACTACTTATGGACAAACTACCATGTGATCCTTAATTTAAAATTTTAATTTGAATTTCATCTCTACATATAGATATTTATCTTAGTAAGCATAGCTCAAGTGAATAATGTTTTATGACTAGTCAATATACTTTAATTGATATAAACTATTTAAGACTAATTTTTGTGCATTAGTATATTAATGTTAGCGCATAATTAGCTTCATATGTCTCAAGCAATTTATTTTTAATCCCCTTAGTTTCTTTGCAATTAACATAATAGCTTAATTGTTTATAATTTATTATTGCTAATTGATATCTTATTTTGATATTAAGTATAAAATTTATTTATTGTATCAAGCATTTTGTTTCAATATCTCTTTATATTTGCATGTTGTTTTATTAGGGAGTATTATATTTTTAGGGAGAATTATGTTTCACTTGAATTTCTCTTGGTAAATGCATGTATATCATGGAAGAATTCCTTTTATGAACTTAGTGAAGAGGGCCTCAATTTATTTTTCCTTTTTTTTTATTTCTTTCATGCAGAGATCGATTTGTCATTATCAAATATGGGGAGATTATTGACTTCATTAGCATAGATAATTAATATAGAGTTCTTCAATGATTTGATGATAATAAATTTTATATAGTGTGATTTAACAATTTGTTAAGCATTTCTAAATATAATTTTATATGATAGCAATCATGATGGTTATAATTATGTCCCCTATATTAACTTGGAGCTCTGGACGCTAGAAGATGGACTCGAAAGAAGTATTCATGAAGACTCAAGTGTAAAGATATATCCAAGGATTAGTAGTTTGGGTCATTCATTATAAATTATTTTTAGTTTCTAATTAGAATTTTAAGAAGTGATGAACCCATTAATTAAAACTTTAAAAAACCTCTAATTTTCAATAATTCAAATCTGCATATATATATTACATTTAAAAAAAAAAAAACTACTCTGCAAATCATCAAATCATGCTTATTTCCTAATAGTGCAAATGAAATGAGTATAGATTTTGTAAAAATTACATACAACTGTTGTAAATCAATTTGAGGAGTGTTTTCAATGCGAGGCAAATTTATAACAAAATTTTGTAGAGATTTTAACAAATATTAGTAGCACATACATTCATACAAAATTCTATCTAAAGTTGATCTTATACATAAAAATTGTCTTGATCGAGCATGAATCTCTAGCTATATTTGAATTAGAAACTTCCAAATGTAAATTTAATATCATCCAAACTCTGATTTTAGTATATTTATAGTTGAACTAATAATCTCTACAAGAAAAACCTAACGATTCCTAAAGTAGACCAATCTGAGCCCGAATAAGCCCAAATTAAGGGTCTTAAACGTAGTTGAAAACTTCAAGACATTCATTAGATGATCAAATAGTCTCCAAATTAGGCATGTTTATAGTTGAATCGAGCAACTCGACGAGACAAAACCAATGAACCCAAAATCGCTCAATTTCGATGTCACTAAACACTTAATATCTGAAGAAATAATCTATAATTGAGTTCAGGTCGTCTAATGGAGTGCTCCAATTTTATCTATATGATACTACCAAAAAACTATAAATAAGCGTCGACTCTCTATATGAATATAACCATTGGCTAGAGATTCAAAAGCGCTTAGAGGCATGAAGTATCTCATAGTTCCACCTGAGCACCACCACCAACAAACTTTTGTTGGTTGATTGCCACCATCAAACCTCCATTGCTCGATCGTGGCCACCATACCTTCGCTGTCGGACCTTTTGCCTATCACCCATAATCATCGGACCTTTTCATTAGCTAACCACCATTGGACCTTTTGTTGTCCAATGGTCACCTTCAGACCTTAGTCGCCTAACTGTCGTTGTCAAACTTGTGGCACTTAACCCCAAACATCCTAACAAACACTATTGCACTTTTGTCGATTCCTCAAACTCTTGTAATTTCACTGTCTCAAATTTAAGGAACAGGCCAATCTTTGTAACTAGTGCACACATAATGGAATCATTTCAGCTCAACAATACCTTGTGTTTTTTTTTTCTTTTTTGGATTTTCCATATAAAAATTGCTGGTGTTATTCAAACTCTTTCATTTATCTATTTGTGTGTTAGATCTTCGTGCAAAACTAAAGTTTTGTTTGGGACGGCTTTCTTACTGCTTCTTAAATCAGCTTTCTAGTACAAAAAATTTAATTTTTGTACTAGAAATCTGTTTTAAGAAACAGTAAGAAAGCCGTCCCAAACGAAGCCTAAGATGCAAAACTCCCTCACTTTACCACCATGAATTTTCTAGCCTAGAACAAACTTGATTGAACATATGATTGATTGTTACTTAGTTTACATTCCTTGCACATTTTCATATTTACTTGAATGATATTATGGTGAGTCATATATCAAATAGTCATGTATTTATATGTAGAGTAACTCTAATTATTTGTGCTCAAAGTTTTATATTCTTATATATATTAAATATTTCTTTGTATCATCATTGCTTGTATAGAATCATTTCCATCTTTGTTGCCGTGAATTGATTCGCACAGTTTGTACTGTTGAGTTATCCATTCATATTGAGCTTATAAGTTTGAATAGTCACTTGTTTGTTTGAATGCACCTACATCTTAATCCCTTGTTTGGTTGTCACAAAAAGCTATCAGGTTTATAACCTGCAAAATGACAAATTATCAAAGAAAGAGTCTAATGAACTCACTAACTGTCAGTTTCAACCAAAAGCAGAAAGCAAGTGGGCATGAAAATAGTAAACTAGAAAACAAAGTAAGAGTGATTGAGCAAACCACTTGAATGCAGCTGGCTAAAGCAATGATTCCTCAGACTCCATGCAAAGAGCAAAGAGATAGACAATCTTGAAAGTTTGCACTATCATAAAGTTAGAATCCAAAGGCAATCCCACTTTCAGAATTTCATATCGGCTGCACAAGCTATAGGCCAACATCAGTCCTCAAAGGCCTTCTTCTTTAAAAAAAAAATGTTATCTTTTTTGACTTTTGCTAATGTACGATGATGCAGAATGAGTTAACATTTTAATGACTAAAATGTCAAAGAGAATTTAAAAGAGAAATTAAAGAAGCTCTTGGCATATTAGGAGGTATTAAGGTAGTTGAAAATAAAATAAAAATAGAAAAGAAAAAAGAGAGATTGAGAGGCACAAGGGACTACATTTTGAGGCAGATATAAGGAAATGAAATTAATGACAAGCCAAGTAAGATTAAATTAATTAAGAAAATGACTCGTTATTTATGATCAAAATAGGTATTTGCATCGAAACATTTCTACGAAGTCACAAAAATTCTACTCCTAAAAAATGAAATGTTGTGGAAGAATTGTTCAGTTGAGCTAATGAAATTCATCTTGAAGAAGAAATAATACGAGAGATATACATAAATAAGAGAAACAATAGAGCAGTATCACTTAAATGTGGAAAAGGAGAGAACAATATCATCAACAATAATAGTAAAAGGCTTGTTAATCCAAGAGGCTCCGAACATAAAAGAAAATATGAAAAACATCATGCATGGAAATATTTTGTGAATGAGAAAATAAAAAGACAAGAATAAGGAAAATTTTCATGAACTTTAAAGCTATATCAAAGGCTAAATAGAAAAAAGAGATAGGAAGAAAAACTAAAACAATATCAAATGCAAAGTGTGAGATTCCTTAAAGTAGTTTGCCATGCATATTAGAGCGGGAAGATTCCTTCGATGCAAATAGGAATTCTTGGCCTTATTTTAAATTTGTAACAAGGTGGCTTAGTTATCATTTCTTCAAGGAGTGTTGATTTTGTTTTGGTTTCTAAAATTAATGACTAATTATGATTTATTTTACTTACTTTTAAAAAGAATCTTAAGCTTATAAAATAATAATTTGCATTATGTAATTTAAATTCATTCTAAAAAGGTGAATGTAAAAAGTTCCACTCCAATTTATCCTCTCTTCCTCTGCCTAGCTGGCCAAATACACTCCTCCATCCAAAATTTGGCCAAGGGGCTCTCTCTCTCTCTAGAATCAACCCCGATATTTTATTTCTCTCTCTCTCATAACCATCCTCTCTAGTTCTTTCTCTCTAGCATTCACTCTTTATTTCTCTTTTTTTTTTTTAACCAAGTTGTGTTAGAAGGGGAAACTAATTTTGGGTGCTAAAGGGAAGAAGTCAATCGAGGAAGGCTCATCAACCAATTAAGGGAAAAATATGAATAAGGAGGACAAGAATTAAGGAGCAATATCAAGGAAGAAATCAAAGGTTAATCAAAGAAAATTTGTTTTAGCATGGCTCTATCAATCTAGTTGTTTGATACTTTCAATTTAGATATCTCCGTGGTGCATGTCCTCTTGATTTCAAACAAATTCCTTTAGTAATCCCATTGGCTTAAAACATAAAAGGGCAACCTAATTGGGGTTTTCTATTGTAGAGACTTTCTATTAATCCTACAAATACATTAAAAAAAATTAATATTTTCATTTTTTTATAATGTTTCAAAGTTCAAGGCTAGACTCATAATTTTGATCCAAGGACTATAGACAATCATTGTATCTAATCTTGAAAAAGAATATTAGCTAGTAATCATTCATACTATTACTAGATCATTATCGGTATTAGGGTGCACATAGATTCTTAACTTGTAAGTTATAAAGTTGAAAAATTGGTGAGAATAAGAGCAAACCATTTTAAGCCAATTGAGGCTATTGAATCCAATCATTACATATGGACAAGCTCTAATGGATAATCATAAGATTTTGAAAATAGTTTTAAAAAGTAAATAGTCTTAAAATTAATCCTATTTATAAGATAGATCTTTACAGGACATCAATCTCTCCAAAAGAAAAAAGAAGTTTCCACTACATGATCCTCATGGAAAGAGAATTGTTTCAAAATGAGGAGGGGTCAATAAGAGAAAGGGAACAACTAAATAAATAGTCTCTAAGTATAATTTCCTATTTACATGTATAACAATATATAAGATATTTTTATTGCTCAATTGAAAATGTCCTCACATGCACACATATTGTAGAATGTTGAATCCAAAAATAAGAATATATTACAACTAATATGGTATATAGTTTAAGGTATTACTTTTGTGTTAAATATATGCCCATTGGCTACAAGGGGAGTGGTTCCAATAACAAAAATTAAGACAAAAGTACAAGCAATTTATGCAAGGCTATAATATTGAATTTCACAGTAAAAAAAAAAAAATTTTAAAACCTCTACAATACTATACTAATAAATTTCATTAATAGGCCAATGCCTAAGGAATCTCCATATAAAAAAAAATTCTAATTTTATGAAGTATATAGTATGCAAAGAGAATTAAAATTATTCAACAAAAATGTTTAAAGTAAATGCCTTTGATCAGAGAATTAAGCTAACCACATCAGCAAAAATTGAAAAATCTCTCAAAATGGTAAGCTAAAAGATGAGAAGTTAGTAGAGGAGAAGAAGTAGAAGCAAAGACTACTCTCATTTTAAGCTCAAACTAGAATCATTAAATATTGTATCCTAAGAAAATACCCAAATGAGAGGAGCTCAAGGTGACTCTCATTGCCAAAATAGAAGAAGTAGTGGGGTTATCAAAATGAAGAAGGGCGAAGCCCTTTCATTGATGATCCATAAAAATAATAAGAAAAGGTATAGCTCTTTCATCTTTATATTTGAAAAATAATTCAATTATCAATACAATTATTAATTTTGATAATGATAGTAACTTGATATTTATAGCCATAGTTAAGAAATTAGGGTTATACGCTACTCCATGCCCAATTCATTAAAGTTTGGAATAGATTAGGAAGGATACATAGTTTTGAGTGACAACACAACATATGATGAGGTTCACAATTACTCAATAATATATTAGTGTTTTAGCTTGTAATGTAGCTCTTGCAAGTAGTACACACACGCACATAGGAGGTTCTGGATGAAACAATGGGAGTTATCGGGCATAGAGTATTTTGATCTTATTGCCTCGTGGTACAAACAAACCTTAATTGAACCTTCTTTGAAGCTTATTCGAATCAATGCTGGTCATGATAAACAATAAATACTCCACAGTTCGAAAGCATAGAATATTTTGATCTAAAATGAACCTTTATATATGTTTCTATAAGTAAATAAACAATTAACATATTTATCTAATTTAACCTATTATATGACTTACAAAGTCAAATTTCTGAAATAAAATTTAATTGAATTAAATAGAGGTGATACTAAACATTAAGTGGATATCCAAATATAAATTGTAACATCCCTTGAAATCTTTGGATTAGCATTCAAATGAGTGTTGCATATAAATGCACTATTTTAAAGTAAATTCACCAATGTTAAGCTTATACTGAAATAGTTTATATATTCTTTTAAAAATAATATTGTTGAGCAGATAGAATTGTAAATTAACTATGTAAATTACACAAATTCAAAAGAGATAAAAAATAATAATAATAAAGGAAAAAAAAACTTGTTCACTTCATCATTATTTATTACTATTCTTAAATAAATAATTAACTAATCCTAATATAATCCACACTAATACAAATATTTAGATTAATATTAATTTACTAATCTACACGACCAAATATTACTTGATTAATGTTTACTAGGGCACCCACCGAGGCTTAGGGTGGTTGTTGGGAGAGCACGATTGGGAACCCCCATCCTGGATTTGAATCCACCCCACTACGGCTGCGCCTCTAGACCAATAAAGTGTTGGCCCGGGAGTTTCTGGTATCGGTGCCACCGCTAAGTCGACCGAGAAGATTAGTGAACATCACCAAACACCTCACAAGCTGAGGTGGCAGCGGGCCGATACTCCCCCTCCCTCCCAAAAAAAAAAAAAACGTTTATTAGGGCGGTATTCCTGTGCTGCTGCTTCTCGTTGTTCGGCTTTCTTCCCGCGGAGACCACTTCATTCACGATGTTGTAAAGCGACGAGGAAATGGTGAAAGCAACGGTAGTAGTAGTCGCTTCCCCGCCTCTCTTTGCTTCTCAACAGGTCTAATAGCATTATTTACACTGTTCGTTAGAATTTATGCTCTGTACAATGGAGGCCGTGGAGATTTGGGAAATGAGAGTAAAACATTTGGTATGTATTTCTGAATTCGTTTAACATATCTTACCTGAATTGATGTGTACTTTTCTTGGATTGTTTATTAACTGGTTTTATTCATTTTTGTCATATTGAGATTAGGCTTTTGATATTTGGAAGTTCTCAGCGTGATTAATTCAAGATTTCTAGCTTTTGCTAGCATTTCCTGAAAGCTCATGCGGTATTTAAGACTTATGCTGCATCATTTGTCCTTTAATATTATGGTTCCTTTTAGATAGAGTTCGCTTTAGAATTTGTTTCTTGAACGGCCATATTTCTCTTTCTTTTTTCGTGCCATTTTGATGAGTATGTTGGCTGGTTGGAGAGGTTATGAGCTGATTCTTCATTGGGGTGCATAATTACAGCCTTGATAATAAGGTGCATTTGCACAATCATGGACCAATCACATGCTAAATAATGGGTCTGTTGAATAAACTTTCGCAGATTGACAGCATTGCCTTGATTCAATCCACCTCATTAATATGGTTATTGTTGTTGCTTGAAGTCACTCCCCGCTTGTTTAGTTCATTGTATGTATTTTTCTTGCGGTTTTCCATAACGTCAAATTGCAGTAGATAAATTTTTTTGAGTTATTTAGGCAACACGCCACACGAATTGATTGATTTATAATGCATCCAAGAAGTTACTATTATTTTCCTCAAAGTCTAAACTATTATGTCTTACTTTACACCAGTCTGCCGTCATGATTAGCACGCAACTAGGAGGACCTCGCCATGATCACCAAGAGTTGAAGAGCAGAGGGAGAAGGTGTGGAAATAACAGCCTGCTCCATAGTAGACTTATTTTTTTAGCTCAAAATGCTATTAGTTCTTCAAATAAAAATTAGGCCTTTATATATTTAAGAGCCTTGGCACAGCTACAAATACGTCCCTATGAGGATCAAAATGATAAAACAACCTAAGACTAGGTAAATATGCATTGTCTTATATACCGTCCAATTGTTTAACCACTACAGGAAAAGCAAGGATTGCTGGCGGATTTTCCTATGGAATAATCTTCATTGAAAATGGCGCAGGATTTGCGGCGGAAATTTCCGCAGGAAATTTTAGTGACTTTTTCGGTGGAAAATCTGGCGCAAATCTGTTGCAAGATGACCTTGTCTATCTGATTCATTCTCCGTCTGTTTCATTTGTTTTTTCTGTTCTTCGACTTCCCTCTCCGCACTTTTTTCCTCTTCGACTTCGCTGCCCCTTCCCGGCCTGTTCATTGCTCTTCGACTTTGCCCCCACTAGTTCGTAGCTCAAACTCCTTGCCTTAGCCTCCACCGGTTAATCACCTTCGCCTCTCTCAATCGTTCATCTTCGACTTCGCCCACAAGCAACCTCCTCTTTGTTGCTCTTTGACTTTGCATGCCTCACGACGTCTCCAACTCGTTTGTAGCCCGCGTGTGGCCTCCTCTTCCTCGCCTGATCTACAATCTTCTCTAGTCTTCTCCGACTTTGTAGGAAAATAAGGTTTAGGTTTCGTTGCTGTTCGAGAATTCTCAAGAAAAAATTTACATTGTATTTTCTTATAATTTTTTTCTTATCTAAAACTTCTTGAATATCATTTTTTGTTTGAATTTAGTTGAGTTTATTATAGTATAGATATTGGTTTTGAATTGGAAGTATAGATATCTATCGATTCTGAGTTATTGGGTGATTTTTTTCTGTGGATTTAACATCTCATTGCTCTTATTTCTAAGAGGGGTGTGAACGGCTAGGGAGGACACATGTCACTAATATTTGTAGAAAAGAAAGCACCAATTAGTCCACTCTATGTTAAGGCATGCTAGGTCTCGATCACCTTTTAACTCTGTGGGCTTCGAAAATTTGAGCCCGTCCTCTCCACGGACCCCTTTCTTTCTTTTTGGCCGTCGAGGAGAGTTTTAACGCTTAAATTCTGAGGCATTTTTTCAGAAGGAAAATTGAGTTTTGAATAAGACATTACCCAAAGATTTCACCCTCATTTTGCGAGGACTTTATGATCTGAGTTCAAATTTCCTATAGGCGCAAGCCCCTATAGTTAATTACCCCTCCCGATAACGCTAGAAAACTTTCGATTAAGGCTAGTCATCATATAGATAAAGAGCATCCAGTGTATAGTAGCAGCATGATTTAAGTATTTGATGATTTAATATTTAAAATTAGAAATTTTACCACCTTACACTTAAAGCAGATGGTGGGGGGAGTGATGATGGACCCGATCAAGATCCCATGTTTCGTCGTCCTAGGTCATCATGGTCCCTAGTCTACTTAGTCAGAGGAAATAGTCGATCCAATCTAACAGAATGATCCTTGTCGGCAGTCATGGGTTTCTTCGTCTAAGGGTACCTTGTAGACCTAGGGTGAGTATTATCTAAGGGGACAAATTTGAATCCACCTTAGCTAATAGAGGGCTTTGTGCCATATCTATCATATCATATTGATTCATTGCTCAATAATTTAGCGCCGTTAGGAAACATACGGACTCTAGCCATGACCATAATATTGTCATTTGACAACAAAACCACCCGGTCAGAGGGTCCTGGTCATAACCGTTTACCTATGGTGCTATTTTGGCAGCGAAATCATCGGTTAGAGGACACGTGCCACATCCTTACTGGCAAGAGACGGATTGAGAATAAATCCTAGTGATATTCTCAACCAGACATTCGCTCTTTGTGAGCTGAAGTAATTTTTAATTTGTCCATCTGGACAAATGGTTGCAGAGGGTGGATGAGTATTTTTGCTTTAAGCATTTTGGTGATTTATTTCAATTTTAATTATTTGTATTATGAAATATATTTTATGGGAATTTAGAGGCATTTTGAATATTTGAGGTCCCCTCCGGTTGAGATTTTCTGTTAACACGACCATCATTGGGGTCCTTATGGGCAATTTTATTTTGTTGGTCGAACCTTGTCGACTCTGTTTATTTGTTGATAGAGGTTGTGTTCGTCATCGGTTTTATGCCTTTATTGTGAATTTTTCTTATAATAAACCTTAAAGAGCTAATATGAACGTATAAAAAAAATATCCTAGTCGATATCACGACCGTATATTTATTTGATAGTTCGAGCCATGTCGACTTCTGGATCAGGCTCAAACTTAAGTTCATTTCTTGACTCATGCAGCATCCTCAGAAGTCACATGTGTGCATACAACACGCTTGCTGGGACCCATACAGGTATTTAATTGCATATATTTTCATATATCATATTTGCATGCTTGTATACACATTTATACTTTCATCTACATGTTAATATAACAATGTATGTACTTGTGTATTTGTATGCATATCTATGTGTGCAGCGTATTTGCACATCATTTTAATCACATTTGCGTGATACGTTAATATTCATCATAGTAGCTTAATGCATCAACATAGTGTATGATGAATCTGCATGACAAGCATGCATGCGGGATTTTGCATTTGCACATTTGTTTGTATAATACATTTGAACGATGATCTAGTATTTTCATGTAGTGCATGAAGTATTTGCATGCTGGCGTAGCACGTTGCTGATGCACAACACATGATTTACATATTAGATAGAGTGTATGCATAGTGCACTTTATACGATGACATGATGTGTTTACATGTTAGCATAATGCATTGCTACTACACAGTACATTTTGCATGTTGCAATGTATGTGTACAATGTATTTTGCATGTTAATACAGCTTGTCGCCACTGCATAGTGTATTTTGTATTTTAAATAATGTGTGCATAATGCGGTCTGCACATTACAAATGCATGCATGTTACGAATGTGTCAGTGTGCATTTGCATGAGGGGGGTGTTTTGAAATGCTCGACACTAATCAACTATGCAAATGACTGTCATTTAAGTGTACACAGCGTTTTATTTAGAAGCTTGTAAATGTCTTATGTCCGCTTGTACGAGTGTTGCAGATTCGGTGGCGTGGCGTTGCGCTTCATTCATCACGCATCGACAATGCAGTTTAGCTCATCTCGTCTTCTGCATATCGTCATTTTCTTCATGATTCAACCTGTGGGGGTGTACTTCAACGTGCAAATGAGCTGCATGGCGCATCAAGAGTTTTCCACCTGTTGTTTACAAGCGAGCTGATTTATCTGGCGTGATAGCCTGGTTTTGCAAATTTGCTGCCTTAGTTTACCAATGACTCGTAGTGTCTACTACGAATTCCCTGCTCCTGCTTACAGGTGAATTATAGTGTTCATTGTTTGTTCCCTGTATATATTTACAGGGAATATTATCATTTGCAGGTAGGCTGTTGTATGCATCATAAGTTCTACGATGCTGCTTGTAAATGCTTATATTTACCACAAGCTTATTGCTTTTATGCACAGGCAACGTATCCCACTTGCTGCCATTTCCTTGCTCATACCTGTAGGGGATCCCTCCTACTTGCAACACATCCTCTACCGTTGCTTGTAACCAAGACCAATGTATACATCACGGGCCTCTCACTGTGGCTTATGGGAACTCACATTCATTACATGTTTCTTGATCTTGCTTGTAGTATGTTCTGCACATTCCCATGCTTACCAAGAACTCACCATACTTGTTTGCGAATGAATGTCATTGATTGTCATGTGGGTTACCTTTGTCTCGAACTCTACAAACATAACTTGCCTTCTGGGAAAACTACTACGTACATCATGGACCTCCTACAACTACTCATAGAGGCCCACATTCATTGGATATTGATTGCAAGCAAGCTGTTGTATTTGTTGGAACTCTCATATTAGTATTTACAAGGGGTTCTTCATGTTCATTGCATATCAATCGTCATTGCTAGCAAGGGGTCAAATGTACTTACTTGTTATGTTGATATTGACTGCAGGGTGTTGTTGCATTTATTATAGGCACCTTATGCACAACCATTAGCAAAATCACCGCACTCACTTACACAATTTTTATTATCCTTCACTGGTGCCTCGTGGAGCACCATTATAAGCCTTTCATTGTCTTCGCAAGTGGTCATTACTTATGAATAAGCTATGCATTGAAGTTTCAGTCCACCACAAGCCCTTATCCATTCAGTAATATTGCATTTTTTTATCTTAGTTTGTGCATTTAACTTTTCATTTGATTGCATTGGTGATTTAACATTTCATATAATTTAATTAAGTTCGGTTCTATGTGGTTGTATGTTTGGTTCCCTGTGGTCAAGTTTTCAAGTTTAAGTCCCTTGTCATTTGATTCAAGTCCAGGTCCTTTGTTCAGTGGAAATTTCGGCAGCCTTACAACGTCTCCCCCATTTAGGGAAAAATCAGGAGTCTTAGTCTGCCTACCACATCAAAAAAAGATGTGCGTGGTCGGTGTCTAACGACCCCATGGTAGTGGTCTTTGATCCCACTACGCCAGAGAAAGGCATGCATAGGTCTTTAATGACACCTATTTGAAAATGTAATTTTCCCTCCACGCTAAGAAAATCGTGCACATTGCTACCCGCCTCGCCACAAGCACTACACTGGGTTCCCTCCCATCACGCTAGAGAAAAGCATGCATAGGTGGTCTCCCAGTGCACCGTGAGAGCCGAAAGCGGGTTTTTAGAAGATTTTGAGTTTAGAAGAATCATTATATTTTACCACGAGGGCGGCAACGGCGGTGTCGATGTTGAGGGCATGAGGATCGACGCAAACGCACAAATCCTAAAACCTTCTCTTTTTTTCTTTTTTCTTTTTTCTTTTTTTTCCCTTTTTTAATAATAATAATATTAATAGTAAAGGATAATAATATTAATAACTAATAGTATTAATTAATAGTATTGATTAGAATGATAAGTAATAATTAGTAATAATTAAATAAAATAATTAAAAAAGGTTGCTGTGGAGTGTGAAGGGGAAGAGGTGTATAGGGTTATAATTACTGTAGAGATTTCGTAAGGCTTGAAGGTTGTTTATAGAATAGAAGAGGAGGGGAAGGCTTAAAGAATGAAGGTTTTTTAGCTGAAGTCATTAAGCAGAGAGGGATCTAGGTCTAGGTTCAGCCAGCAGTGGAGACAGGGTCGAGATTGGGAGGTTGCTTGGTGCGGGTGGCTTGGTGGTCGGATCGAACCTAGGAGGTTGAATGGGTGGTTTGGCGAGTGCAATTGGCTATTGACAGGATCGATAAGTGCAGGTTTTGATTGGAGGAATCAGATCGAGTGGCTGTTGTGATCGGCGGAACTAGGTCGTGTGGACCTTCGAAAGGAACACAGCCGTGTGGGGGAACAGAATGCAGAGGGTACGACCGCACTATCCAGAAGGAAAAAACGATGGGAGGCCTCTACGCTCTTCGCGAGCGGGCCAATGGGAGGGCAAATTAGATCGTGCATACGATTAACCATTGAGGATAGTGGCTCTCGCCAATACACCTTGATGGGTAATGATATACATGACCTGATCAGAGTCACAGGGTTTCTCCCACCCGATACATCAGCTCAAGTGGGGTTTATTTGATTGGGGGATTCGGTTTTCCATGGGCACAAGCCCTCGTGGTTAATTACATCTCAGGCTGGGGCCTGAGAATACTCTCGATTAAGGATCGTACATTATACTCTCATATGGGATTGGCACATAGGGAGAAGACTAGGAAATCCTACTCAAAGGGGAATGAAATGTTTGATTTGGCTTAATCAACATACACGGCTCACATCAGCATCCAGAGGGACTAAGGTAATGAGAAGAAACTGGAGAAAAAGAAATAAGCAATGCACTTAGAGCATGCAAGAGAGAAGGATGGAAGAGGCGTCATCCGTGTGACGCGGATAGGCATGATTTATAGCCTCTAAAGGATAGAGCACTTACCCACCGATGAGGCATACTACGAGACACCAAGTGTAATAGCCTTGAATCCTAGATCTAGAGTGGGTTTAGTGTTCTACACAACACTAACACCTGTATCCTAGCTAATGCAATGCAAAACCTGGACTTATTCCGGCCTGGATTAGGGAGCCAGCTAACCACCTACTCGATTTAAAATCATGAATCCAGTCATTTTTATGAAAGAGTGGTAGAGAGGGTTAAAGTTCTTGAAAAATAGGATCGACATCTAGAGATCGTCCTAAGTGGTCCCTTAACTTATATAGGGTGAAAAATGCTAAAGTAAATGCAATTAAAGTTTTAGACTTATTTTAAAGTTGATTTCTAATGTAATGCATGCTGATTGACTCAATTTTTGAAATATATATGAAGCAGTTTTAAAAAGGCTTAGAAAATATGTTTTATCCTAAGGTGCACAGACTCTCCCTTGACAGATCTGCACCCTCATAGGCCAGGTGGTCTGCCAAAATCCCAGGTGGGGAGCGACCTAACAAATGAAAAGAATGATGCAGCAAATATATGCTATGCGAACTCCCGGCAGTCTCGGGCTTACTTCTTAAAAGCGTTAGAATTTCTATGTTATCTAAAAAAAATTATTTTTTAATTTAAGTAGAAAATTTTTTGCGTGTCCTCACGAGCCTCTGATTGAATCCAGGCTAAAACAAAAGCGACACACAAACGCCAAGAAACTAAAAAAAGCATGCAAATCCTAATCACAATCAACATCAAATTAAACACATTAAATAATGAAGTTAATCAAAATAAATGTCTATATGCCAACTGCCCTTTATTACAAACCAGTGTCTGCAGAAAAATAAAGTGGTCGAGCACCACTGACAACAACCCGGATTTCTAATCCTAGAACAGATGCAAGTGACTTTGAGTGAGATACTCTTTGCTTTCAACTTCTCGATCTTCTCTTCTTCAGGCTCCTCGGTCTTCTTTTCTTCAAGCTCATTGGATTTGTTGTAGCCGGATACCCAATGTGGAGAAGAATAACTCTCCCTCGAAGGGGGGGTTATCCCTTCCACCTTGGGTAGTAAAATGATCCAAATTTAGACCTCCAAGTAGGAAAGGACTATCCTCATAACGGGTGTCCTCTCCATTTTGGAATCCAACCTTTGGACCCGTATATCCCCACTCAAACGTGCACTTTCACAACTCATAATAATATTACAAATGAATTACATTAAGATGAAATAAAAATTCTATACTCTCCTACAAGATTATCCTAAGCAGTTAAATAAAATAGAATATCCCAAGCAGTTATAAATGTATGGAAATAAAATACTCATGCCAGCCACACTTGACCATGCTCTTTAATTCATTTGAGGGCTAAGCATCTGGAGCACCTATAACAGTTATATTTATGATTTATTTTTTAGCCCTCATTTATTCTGGGGGGCTAAGCGGCTGAAGCATATGTAGCAAGTATTTATATAATTCAATATTTATCATTTTTAGCCCCCCTTTTATTAGCGCTGCATGAGCATAGCCATCTGCAGAAGACATTGTTAGTATAAAAAATTGATCCTAACCTATGGGTAGTCTGTTGCCCATCACATCAAGTCACAAAGTGCAGTAAAAGTAAACAAACACATCAACCAATTTTTCGATTACAGCATGCAGTGAAAACCCGGAAAACTCGGCACACAGCAGTAAAGTAAACACCGGCCTAGCCTAAAATTAGAAGTGGTACCCTAGCAAACAATTCTATGTGTGTGTAGAAGGTTGTGTAGCTGAGGTAGGTCCTAGGCTGGGTAGTTGGTTGAAGTTATCTAGTGTTTGAGTTTATTGAAGGTCTGAGGGAGAGGTTTAGGTTTGAGTTTAAATATTAATGCATTAAAAATTAAACCCGATATATTTTAATGGTTAGGTGATTACTACCTTTGTTTCACTCCGAGGCCATGAAGTTTATTTCACATTCCTTAGGGCTAAGTTAATAGCCTCGTAGGCCTGGGTTACCCAGTAGCAATCGGGGTTGATTAAGTTAATTTAGTTGGTTAGAAATTAAAAGAAGAGGTGTATTAAATGATTTATTATCAGGTTAGGAGGTTAACTTAAAGCTTAGAGTGATGTTATCTAAAGTTTAGGTTGAGTTAATGAATTTTTGAAGGTTCAGGGTCAACCTACCTGCTAAGTCAAAGGGGCCAAAAGTTGACTTTTTAATTAAAAGTGATTCATGAATAATTAGCATTTTTGTAAAATAATAGACCTTAACCTGATCAGTTAGACTGTAAGCATGCTCAATTTGGATTTTCTATATTAAGTTATTAATTTTCGAAGTTTTGACCTGATTTTTAACTTAAGTTTGACCGGATTATTGACTTTTTGATTTAAGATGATTTTTTTAATCCTAATATTTTTAATAAATACTAGATTTTAATATGAGTTGAATGCCTTTTAGTTTGCCTAATTCGAATGACCCAAGGAGGTGTTCCTAGGTGTTCGGGGAAAATTTGAAATTTTTAATAATTTTTAATTATTTAATTTAATTGAAAAGGTGATTTTTAATCAAAATTAAATTAAAAATTAAATTGAGGTCTAATTAAGGGGCTTTAATTTTCTGAGATTAAGGACTGAATTCTGGAGAGTTTGATGTATTATGGGTAATTTTTGGATTTAATTTGGATTTATTAAAATTTTATGAAGTTATCGGGTCCTATTTAAGGGGTAGATTAGGGTTTGTTAATTAGGTGGCTTAAAGGTTCCTAAAAATTCCTAGCAAATTCCAGGGGGCTTAGGATGTCACTAGTCTCCATCCCCATGAATGCTATTCACATACATAGCCTATATTTAAAATTTCATTAGTGGATCTCCCAAAGTGAAGGGTTTAATCATATAGGTAATTTTAAAATATTTAAAATACCCATAAATAATAAACATAAAATTTTTAGAAAATAACATATTTGAAAATAATTCAATTCATATGAGCATGTGAGAGATTCATTAGTCAACCAAGCAAGGCTTAAAAGGGATTTGAAAATAATTTTATAATTTCAAAATAATCCATATAGTAATTATTTAAATATTATTTAAATAGTCAAATAATTAAATAATACAGAAATCAGCCAGAAAAAAAATAAAATTTGGTTTCTAAAAATAATTTTAAATTAAAATTCATAATTTTCTAAAAAATTCAAGGTATTATACGTGAAAATCCGATTTAAAAAGAAATTGTGGTGAATTATTGAAGTTTAATGTATTTAAAAGGATTTTTTAAATAATTAAAATAATAAATATTTAAAAATAATCATTAAAGTATTTTAAATTAATAATTAAGAATTTATGAAATTTTAAAATATTTAAAATAATATCTCTTAAAATTAAAAGAGTATTTAAATTAATATTTAATTAAATATTAATTAGATATTTTAAATATTCAAATAATTAAAATTATTTAAGATATTTGAGAGATATCCTAAATAAATATTAATTATTAATTAAAATGTCCAAAATTAAATCATCTGATTATTTGGGATATTTTAATACTTATTTTGAATCTTTAAAATATTTTAAATCAATATTTAAATTAAACACTAATTAAATATTTACTAATTAAATATTTAAATAATTAAATAATAAAACATATTTAAATAATACTAAATACATCATAAATAACTTTAATTTTAAATCAATACATTTTAAAATAATTATTTAATAGTTTAAAATAGATTTATATAGAAATATTTAATTTTTATAAAATATTTAAATAATTTATAATTAATCATTAATTAGATATAATGAATATTTAATATTTAAAAAAACTTAAAATATAATTAAAATTTTAAAATAATTTTATTTTTAAATTAAAGAGAATATTTTTCTGAGAAATTTGATATATTGTACATAATTTTTGAGTTTAAAAATAATTTTTAATAGTTATTTGAAGTTTTCTGATTTAAAATATATTTAAAAACTAATTAAAATTAATTAAATCGAATCGACGGAGGCGACGGTGGCGGTTAGACACATGGCAGCCCTGGATTGGGCGGTTCAAACCACAGGTAATCTTTGCCAATGATTGCGCCGCCACGCAATCATTGGCAATGATTGCCGCGGCGCAGGAATCATCGCCCGCGGACTTAACCATGTAGGCGCGCTCTCGGGATCGTCCGATCATCTGTGGTTTGGGATGGACGGTCCTGATCTCGCCGGACGGCGAGCAGAGCCACGGGATCGAGTTCCGCGGTCAAACCAAACTGCGGAACGGCGAAATCATGATCGTTGATCACGAAATCAACGATCCTGATCTCCCCTAGCGAGCGAAATACATAACCCGAAGCCCTAACTCATTTTTCACCTTTTTCTCGCGATCGGGTGGATCAAAATGCTTGAAATTTTAAACACAGCTAGGAGACATGAAGAGCATTCGTGTGGTATACTTTGTTTGGCCTAAAACGCGCTTAAGACGAAGCTAATTAACCCTAAGTGTCCTAGGCTAGGGTTAGGGATTTCACCTTGCTTTGTGGACGGTTAAACCGTGTAAGGGCTTGTTGAACTTGTAGATCAACGGTCCTGATCTCCCCTAGCGAGCGAAATACATAACCCGAAGCCCTAACTCGTTTTTCGCCTTGTTCTCACGATCGGGTGGATCAAAATGCTTGAAATTTTAAACACAGCTAGGAGACATGAAGAGCATTTGTGTGGTATACTTTGTTTGGCCTAAAACACGCTTAAGACGAAGCTAATTAACCCTAAGTGTCCTAGGCTAGGGTTAGGGATTTCAACTAGGAATTATCCACGAATAAGTTCCTAGTTGAAGTCGAGATCAAACGAGCTGTGGATCATCAGGAATTCGTCTAGGAAGGTTTCTTGCCTCGGTTCGTCGGAAATCTCGCCGCCGGCGATGTTTGATCGGTGGATCTAGGTCGGGAAAAGTGGGGGAGATCGTGGGAGCTCTCATATAAGATCTCAGAGGCTAGGGAGATCTAGGGAGAGAGAACAAACAAAGAAGTCCTAAATCAACCCTAATTTCTCCTATTTAAAGCCCTAGACCTATCATGGACGGCTAGAATTGAATCTATATTCAATTAGGAGGGAAAAGATGTTCAATTAGCCGTGCTTTTGAATTAGAATAGATTATGAATGAGTTAAATGCATTAAAGAGCTCTTAATGGGTCAAATTGACCTATTTAAGGCTTGGGTTGACCAAGTCAATACTTGACCTAGTCAACCCAGTCAAATAGGTCTAAGGGAAGAGTGGATTGAGCCTAGAGACAAGGAATGGGTTTGGAATTGAATAGAGCTTGAATTGGGCTTAAATAGGTTAAATGGGTCAACCTGGGTTGACCTGGTCAACCAGGTTGACCCAGGGCCTGGGTTAGGGCTCAGCAAACCTGTTTGACCCACTAGATTGAGTGGGAGGGGTCTTGGGGTCTGGCTTGGTCAGTTTGACCAGGTCAAACTCCTTTGACCACTAGGTCTGGGTGGAATTCAAGGTCAATAGGTCGTTCGGATGGTGTTGAGTAGAGAGGTCGACTGGGCGGCACAAGTCAAAGGCCTTGGTCTGATTCGATTAGGCAGTCTGCTCGTGGGTCGAGTGAGAGGTTGGACGTGTGGTGTGCAGTGGAGTGAGCTGCAGCTTTGGTAGCTGGGAGAAACGACGCAGTAGAGAGTTGAGCCTTGAAGTTTATCTATAAGGAACTGGTGATGAGATCAGGATTGACGTGAGCTGGTTGGTCGTGAATCGGAAAGGGAAGCGAGCTCGTCTATCCGGCCTGGAGAAGAGTAATCGTGGCTGTAAGATCGACCACCACAGTCAGTATACGGAGTACGGAGATTAAAAGTGAGGGGGGGGGGGGGGGTGCGGTGACGAGTGGAGTTCAAAATATGGGAGAAGAATTGGAAGCTCGTGTGCGGGAACTATTGTCGAAGAAAACGAACGTTGCTCATTTTAATTTCGTTTTAATGACGAGCCAGAAGGATTGTCGAGGCGAGCTGAGCAGAAATCCCGCTAGGAGACGTGAAGCAGTTCCGGTAGAGGATTCAGCAGGATTATTGGGAGCTTCAGCAGGATTTCCGGGTTAGTTCGACGAGATACGAGGTATATTTTGATTTTTTTTATTTGTTTAAAACTCTATTAAATATTATTATTATTATTATTATTATTATTATTATTATTATAAAAATAATAGAGATGAAATAGAATTTTGCGCACCTCAAAATTTGTGCATCATTATCTTAATTTGTACGTCATTACCTTTAAATTCATGCCGATTTACACACGGGATTCTCTTTGGGTAAAAACATAGTTGATTTTCGGTATTGTCGATGTTCCAATTGCAATGGCGAAGTCTGTTTTGCAATCAGATATCATCTGGGTGATGTCGTGCGTTGTTTTTGGATATCGGTCGCCGACTTTGATCCTTTTTGTCTGATTCGACTGCCAGGTGGTCCCTCTTGGATAAATTCAACTCTCTGATCGCATTAGCATAGTTTGTTTGGTGATCGGAGGTCGTTTGACCCTTCAAGTGGTGTGCCACGTCGACGCGCGCGTCACTTAATTTGTCGATTTTGCCTCTTTTTATGTGTATCTTGTGTAGGGGTCAACAAACTCTTCCCTCCTTTCTTATCACGCTCTCACCTTCCTCTACACATGCTCCTCCGGAGCCTGCACTGTCTTTTTATTTATCAGTAAATAATTTTAAGATTTTTTTAAATATTACTGTAGGAATCTATAGCTCAAGTGCGTTATGGATATTCGGAATCATAGATGTTGGATATATAATCGATTATTGCTTAGGCGCAAGACGTTAACTGATGAATTTGTCAATGGAGTGAATTTTTTCATCCAGTCGGCCTGTCAATGGCCATCCTTTATATCAGATCAGATGAGTTATTGTTGATCTATATTGCAGAGGATTCATGCTAAAATATTGATATTGGACTTTACATGGTGAGTACGAACCACATTTCGACTCTTAATGCAGCTCGTCTACAAGTTCCAATATAGTTGAAGATGAAAATATTATGACAGTTGAGGACTTAGTTTATGATGCAACTGGGCCACAATTTTAACATTATATAGAAGAGTCCCCGAATAAGAACGCCTTATGATTTGTTACATCCTGTGCAACAACCAATTTGGAATGGATGTACTATTCTCTCAGGGTTATATTTGATGTGAATATATTGAGCATAAAGATAGAACACAGTGTACCTAGAGAATGCTTTAATCATTCATTGATCTACTTAAGGAGACCAACTCAGCAGATAATATAATTCCAATAGATTTATACCAGACTAAAAAACTAGTTTTCAAGCTTGGTTTGATAGCTACAAAAATAGATTGTTATGTTAACAGATGCATGTTGTACTAAGGGGACCTCTTCATCACAGTCTGCAACCTATACCCAGTCGAGCTCGCCTTTGCCTACACCACACGTAGGGAGTCCTCAGTTTTACTCCCAAAACCCCCACTTTCAGTCACCAAATTTAATGCAGACTACTACTTTCTATCCGTACTACCCCCACCATCTTCTCAAGGAGTCCCTTCAACTTCTTTCTATCCATATACATCCCATCATTCTACTACTCACCACCCCCTCAGACCTCTATAGCTGGACCTTCCACCCAGATTGCAGCGGCATCGACTACAGATGGACACATGTTGATTCAGCCTGATGGTGACACATACATAATGCATGTTTTATATTACTCAGAATTTTTTTACAAAGATGATTTCAACCAAATGTTTCGTGTATGTTTAATCCATCAAAGTAGCTCATACACAAGATACGGGATATCATACGGAGCAGGTTTGATGCTCTATATATTTCTTGAAAGAAAATTCTGAAGGAAGTGTACGACATGTGGCTTAGGGTGACTACAGATGGACACATGTTGATTCAGCCTGATGGTGACACATACATAATGCATGTTTTATATTACTCAGAATTTTTTTACAAAGATGATTTCAACCAAATGTTTCGTGCATGTTTCATCCATCAAAGTAGCTCATACACAAGATACGAGATAATCATACGGAGCAGGTTTGATGCTCTATATATTTCTTGAAAGAAAATTCTGAAGGAAGTGCACGACATGTGGCTTAGGGAGTTCTATGTTAGTTAGTAGCAGTATCTGTCATATCTGTCCATTTTTATGAAGAAAAAAAATCTATATTGTAATTTTTTATTATAGAGAGATTTCTACTAGTTGCCTGAGCATAATGCAAAGATCGAAATAATTTTGAGAAATGTAATCTACTCTCATGTGAGACATGTTCACAACTATTAGGAGGATAGACGAGTGACTGCTCTGGATTGGGGAGAATGCATGGGATGACCTCAATAGTGCTTGGGGCAGCCCAGATTATTACAAAGAGGAGTGAGCTGAATAAACATAATCAAGCTTCTAACATGGGGGCCTAGGTAGCTCCCTCCATACTGGGGGCTTAGTTTCACATACTGAGCACAAGCGAAGATTAGTAAGAAGTGTAATAG
>CM034301.1:52370839-52436209 GCA_019925795.1 Dendrobium chrysotoxum
CCTCTGCGTGGTGAGATGTGCGCTATCACAACTCGTTGCCACTTATGACTGGCGTAGGACTACAATTTTCTCACCTACACTAAGCTTAAGGACAAGAACTGTAATGTCATAGTGGATAGTGGTAGCTATATTAATTACTGTCTCCTCCAGCATGGTGTCTAAGTTAAGTCTGTCGGCCGTTCCCCACCCTAACCCCTATAAGGTAGCCTGGGTCAACTCCACTGCCTTAGAGGTGAAGGAATGAAGCCTCATACTTATCTCCTTTGTTGACTATAAGGAGAATGTGTGGTGTGATGTTTTGGTGATGGATGCTGGGCAAATCATCTTAGGGCGTCCCTGGCTCTTTGACAATGATGTCCACATCTATGGGCATTTAAACACCTGCGTGTTTGAATATGTGGATAAGAAGATCAAGCTTCTGCTATCGTAGCCCGGATCGAGGACTCCAAACCCAACCCTGTGAAGCCAAAGAAGGGACTGAACCTTGTAACTGCCAAGGTTCTGGATTCTGATATTGCCCAAGGCACACCTCTGTACATCTTGGTTGGTCGTAAGACTCCCACTGAGTCTGATGAACCTATTCCTCAAGAGGTCTAACCCATATTGGCTTACTTTGCTAATGTCTTCCCTGATGATCTCCTTGACCAGTTACCTCCACTTAGAGACATCCAACATGCCATTGACCTTGTCCCTGGAGCCTCCCTTCCCAACTTGCCCCACTACCGCATGAACCCCTCGAAACATGTCGAACTTAAGAAGCAAGTTGATGAGCTTCTATAGCTGAGATTTATTAAGGAGAGTCTTAGCCCATGCGCCGTGCCAACCATTCTCACTCCTAAGAAGGATGGTGATGAGGACATCCACACTTGGAAAGTCTATCAGAGACGTGGTCATCGATCTACGGCCACGATCGAGTCTTTATATTTTTGAGCTTTATTATGTTATTGTTTCTTTTATTTTCGTTTACTATTTTACCCTTACTTTAGGGTGGTTTGCTTGTAAGCCCAAGAGGGCATGATTGTCTTTTCTTTTTGGTCTTTTGTTTGAAGCTATTTAAAGGCCCATATTGTATCGTTTTGGCTTAATGAATAATTGATAATAAAATTTCTGCATAATGAGTTCTTGTGTGAGCTTGAGAGCTATGGAGAGGAATCCCTAGGAGAGGGAGAGCGGATCATCCACCAACCTAGGAAGAGTCCGGGTTCGTGGCTCCTTACTTTCTCCTTCCCCAATCTTTTTCCTCCTCCCTTCCCTTGCAACTGTCGGCCTCCCCCTCTCCCCCACTCCCAAACCGAGCCCCTCCCCCTCCCCCTCCCCCTCCTCCCACCTCTCGGCCACCCTCCCACCTCCATGGCCTAGCCTCCACCACCGGCCCCTCCCCTTGGCTTTCCCCTTTTGTGTGCCATTAACTCCTTCCTAATTTAGTTTTATATTTTAGGAAATCCAATTAATGATTGAATTCAAATCTATTTGAATTACAAATCATTACCTAAAATACAATTCTTATTTTAGGAAAGTTTCCTATTTTGAATTCTATTTAAGTTTAATTAAATAGGATTGTATCAAATCTTTCCTATTTCTTAAATCCCAAATTGGAAACCTAACTTAATTACCCCTAAGCCCTCCCTACCCTACTAAAGCCGTCGGCCCCCCTTGCCCATGCCGCCGCCTCTCTCTCTCTTCCTCTCTCTCCAATCCTCTCCCTTTCATTAATTCCTAATTTCCTTTCCTAATTCCCTCCGAAATTCAAAATCTGAGAATAATTTCAGATTTTGGAAACTTTAATCCCTCTTAACCCTAACCCTAAGTCACAAAATCTGAACCAAATCCTTCCCCCCTTACTCCTACCTTGGCCGACCACTTTCCCTAGCCCTCCCTACTTGATTATCAAGGGGAAAGCATTGTCTCTCGGGAAGAACTTTCAAGGACAGCAAAATAACGTCAACTTCAACCCCTCTTCCTCACAAGCAACATGAATGGAAGTCCCCGAATGGGACTATGGTTTGGTGCTTGACGAGCAAGACAACATCGACATCCTCCATTCCCCGTTCTTCGACGCAGGATTCGACTTCGACAATACCGTCGAGGAATACTTCGAGCGGATCCACATCACCTTGATGGATATCATTGACGATCAAAGGACAAAAGGACGGTGGACTATTTTCGGCCGAGCCACGACCTCCACCCCTCCGGCTACTTCATCAATCAGAAGCTACCTCTCTCAATTTCTACAACTCCTTATCACTACTTTTAGCAATCAAACGGACATCATCCGACGACGATTCCTCTCCGATTAAGGTTGAACTTTCTTCCCTATTCAATTCCTTCTTCATTCTCTAACCTTGTAGGTGATGACGGATTCGCGAAGGAATAATGCCGCTTAATTTGCTTAAAGCCTAGTAAACTTAGGGTTATTTGAGTGCTCCTTCTTTGTTCACTTATCTCATTGTTAAGTGAGGGATAATGATTGAATGTTTATCACGTAAGCATAATTTCTGAGTTTCTAAATTATTTGTTGGCTCTAGCATTTTACAAGTGGTTTAGCCTAAACCCAAGCACCCCTCTCTTGTTTTATGTTGTTGTTTCAATTGCTAGTATCTTAATCACTATTTGCTCTCTTTAATAAATCGTACTGCCTTATGTTCATCCTAAAAACATCGTAGTTCTGCATCAGATGGCATCAGAGAATGGTTAACCTAGGTTTGCATGCTAGAATCCATCCTAGGTTGTTGCCTTGCTAGTTCCATTTAATTTTGCATGCTTAGCATCATTTAAAACTATTTAAAATTGCGTTTACATTTGCTGTCCAGAAAAATCTGCATTTAAACAAATACCCATCTTCAAGAAAGACCAAGGACGTGTTGGGGATGCAGAGTTTTTACGATTTGAACAAATTCCCATCTTCAAGAAAGAAATCATTAATTATTCGTTTACTCCCAGTTGTTAATAAAGAATACATATCCTTAAAGTCAGGGCAGTCTTTATAATTCTTCTTAATACTCTCGAATCCAATTACTTCAGTCCACATTTTTCGAGTTATCATCATACGACGACTTAACGCGTCCGCCGCTTTATTTTCAGAACCTGCTTTGTGTCTGATTGTATAGGTATATTCTTGCAAAAATTCGACCTAACGGCCATGTCGAGCATTGAGTTTTTTTGGGAGTTTATATAACGAAGGGTCTCATGATCAGAGAAAATGACAAATTCTTGCGGGAGTAGGTAGTGTCTCAAATACCTAAGGGACTAAATGATGGCATAAAATTCTTTTATCATATGTGGAGTATCACTGTCTAATGTCAGTTAATTTCTCACTGAAGTAGGCCACGGGATGTCCTTCTTGGGAGAGACTCCACCAACACCAAGGCCAGAAGCGTCACAAGTTACTTCAAAGACTTTAGAAAAATCAGGTAGATGCATGACAAGGGCTTCTACTATTCTCTTCTTGATCTCTTCAAAAGCTTTAAAGGTAGATATGGTTCAATGAAATTCGCCCTTTTTCAAGCAATCAGTTATTGGGGCGACAATGATGCTAAAATTCCTAATAAACCTCCGATAGGAATATGGCCAATCCATGAAAACTCCGAACATCCCTGATATTCTTAGATTCAAGCCACTCATTAATTGCACGCACCTTTCAGGATCTGCTTATATCCCTTGGATGAAAATAATAAATCCTAGGAAGGTAACACTATCCGTGAGGAACATACATTTCTTAGGATTTTTGCGTATAACTGTTCTTTCCTCAAGACCTCACAAACTTGTTTTAGGTGATCGAAATGTTGTCCAACCAAATTACTATAGATCAGAATGTCGTCGAAATAAACTACCACGAATTTTCCTAAGAATGGGCAAAGGACTTGAGTCATAACCCTCATGAAAGTGCTAGGTGCATTGCTAAGGCCAAAAAGGCATGACCATCCATTCATATAAACCATCCTTAGTCTTAAATGCCGTCTTTCATTCATCATCAGGGCGATCCTGATTTGGTGATATCCACTCTTGAGGTCAATTTTTGAAAAGTGGATGGCTCTAGTCATCATGTCTAGGCATATCATCCAAACGAGGAATGGGAAAAATAATATTTTACCATAATTTTGTTGATTGTGCGACTATCAACACACATTCTTCACGAGCCATCTTTTTGTGAGTCAAAAGTGCAGGAACGACACGGGCTCAGACTCTCTTTAATGAATCCTCGCTGGAGTAAATCATCGACTTGTTCTTTTAACTTAGCATGCTCTTCTGGATTCATACAATAGTGAGGCAGGTTGGGTAAGGAAGCTCCGGGTACTAAGTCAATGGCATATTGGATGTCCCTCAAAGGGGGAAGTTGATTGGGTAGATCTTCAGGGAACACGTCAGCGAAAGTTTCAAGGAGAGGTTTGACCTCTTCCGGGATTGGTTCTTCCGTCTTAATTATCGCTTCCTGGGCTACCAAGGCGTACATGGGTGACCCATGACTAAGTTCAGCATCTAAAGCTTTTTGCAGTCAGGAGGTTTAGGCCTTGGCTAGGTTTGATAGGAGTAGGCTTAACTCCCTCTTTAGAAGGCTTGGGCTTGGACGACAAAAGTTAATCTTTTTACCATCATGTTCAAACATGCAGGTATTAGATCTCCCATAAACTTGAACATTGTTATCAAATAACTATGGGTGACCAAGAATAATTTGACCTACATCCATTGTCACAAACGTCACACCAAATCTTTTCCTTGTATCCCACAAACTCAATGGGGATAAGGCTCCTGTCTTTTACTTCTAAAGCGGTTGAATTGATCCATGCAACCTTATAGGGATTCAGGTGGGGAACCGTTTTCAGATTAAGTTTGATAATCATGGTGGAAGAGATAGCGTTAATACAGCTTCCACTGACGATAATAACCTTGCAGTTCTTGTCACCAATCTTGGTGAAGGTGTGAAAGATGGAAGTTCTACGCCAGTCGTCACTCGGCTTAGGTTGAGATAAGGTACACCTAACAACTTGAAGTTCAACATGATCCATTTTTTGCAGGCAGTGAATCATGGCGGTATCTTCTTCACAAAAGAAATCGTCCTCGACATCAATATGATGGACTAATTCAGTATCAGGCTCATCCTCGTCCTCAATAACTTCTTCAATTATGGTGACTTTATAAGGGCTGGAGCACTGTGAGGCAATGTGTTCATATCCATGACACTTAAAACACTTGGTTCCTGGATTAGTTTTGGGCGCCTCACGCTCAGGAGTTTTACCCTTATAGTCATAGCGGGGTTGGGATTGGCCAATACTGGGCCGACCAGTCATAGGGCCAGAGGGTTTGTTTTGAGATTGACTGGGGGTAGTTTTGAAAGGAGGTGGTCGGGTGTCTAGGTTACGGGAATGGGACTGAGTCCTAGACTCTTCTAGATCAAGTACAAGACTGCAAGCAGCTTCAAGAGTATTGACTCCTCTTGGGAAAAGTTCATTACGAAGGTCCTCCCTAAGGCCAGCTCTAAACATGGATAGGATTTGGGCTGGGGTGGTGGTCTCTTCGCCACTACAACGAATCATGTAATCATCGAAAATAGAAATGTATTCTTTTACGGGTTTGTTACCCTGAGTCAATCTATTCCATCTGTCTAAGAGTCTGGGGTAATAGGACAGAGAGAGGTATTTCTGCTTGAGTTCTTGCTTCATAGCTCTCCAGTCAATGATGGGGTATTCACCTCAAGTTCACGCATATTTTCTAAGTCCATCCAGTATTGACTAGCTCTCCCTGTAAGTTTCATCTCAGCGAACCTAACCTTCTTAGCTTCTGAAATATTGTACCATTTTAAATAGCTATCCATTCCTTTAAGCCAGTCCAGAAAGACTTGTGGGTTGAGAGTTCCATCAAAGGAAGGTGCATCAATTTAGATGTTTTTGAGTAGTTGAGCATCATTATCTCACCAAGTCGGATCATGACCCACTGGTTCGCGATTGGGCCTATGGTTGTTATGACGGTATGGGTCTCGTGGAGGTCCGTCATCAGCTCGTGTCTCATCAACATAGGGGGAAGGAGGCCTAGAGGGGGTATACATTGTGTGGTTTCCTAGTCTCTCAATGTTGTCTAAACGTTCTCCAGCTTGGCGGCAAAAATTAGCTAACTCACCTTGGGTATCTCTTAGTTGTTGGGTCACGGTTCCTAATTGACCTACGATAAAGTCTAAGGTACGCTGAATTTGTTCGGGGTCCATTGACTCTAAAGTTTGATAACTAATGCAGACACAATGGTAATGTAATGACGTTGTATGGAAAGGGTGGATGCAACTAAGACGTATACTAAATGCGTATATGGAATTCTAGAATGCAACTATGACACAATCAGTCTCTGATACCAAGATGATGTGAAACATAAAACAGTGGCAGAATTGCGTGAAAATTATAAAAAGTTATTAAGCTTGCTAATTAAAATTTAATATTTCACAAGATTAGATTCTAGGATATCTCAGTTAAAGATCTTATAATAGCATGCAATTATAATAAAGAGTAGGGAGAAATTAAAATAAGACCGAAAAATATTAAATGCTTAATTTGTCAATCACAAGAATCCACCGGTTAACAATTAGAACGGTTGCCTTGAGTTTCCCTCACTCATACTCTTAAGTATTTTTAGCAGAAGAATAATTGATACAATATTAACGATGCCACCACAAGATAGTATGCACTTATAGTATTGCTCAATGAAAAGTTATTTAGAGAGGAGGTAGCTAGTGGATGATGGAGGATTTGCCACTGAACGGGAAGTTGATGCTCGTCGATGGCAGTTGTCAAGGAAAAGAAGATCTGATCGATGTAGTCTTTGACGGAGTGGTCGATCTCAAAATCGATGTCGAAGAAGGGAAACTGATGAACATCCACTCGTCCTTGAGGGTCGAATACGAATCTATGGTCGTGCTCAGGGTCGGCCATCCATGGAGAAAGTTCCTCCAATTTCGGGAGGGGCCTAGGGTGGCCGGAGGCTTGTATGGAGAAAGAGGAGAGGAGGGGTTCAAGAGTCTATGAGAATTAAATCCAATAATTATTCCAGGGCTGTGTAATTAAAAGGTGGAGTTAATGAGAGGAGAGAGAGGAGGGAATTCAAATTTTGAATTCCCAAAAAGAGAGGGAGGGAGGGGAGGCCGATCCTTAGAAGGGGGGATTGATTGGGGTTCAATTAGGAAGGGGCAATAAGTGGTGAGAGAGAGGGGGGGAGGGGCGGCCCAATGATGGCGCTTGATTGGTGTGAATTGATTGACTTCTATAATACGACTTTTAAATTAGGAAAGGATTTAAGGGCCTTTCAAAATTTAAAATTCAGATTAAATTAATGGAGGAAGCTTTCTTAATTAATTCAAAATATGAGGGATAATTTGAATCAAGTTTTAGGTTTTCCCAAAATACATTGATTTAAGGGCCAATTTAAAATTGGAGCCAAGGTGGAGGGGAAATTGGCCGGCGGCAAGGTGGAGCGGAAATTGGCCGGCGACAAGGTGGGGTAAAGGGGCTCGGCCGACGATAGCGCGCGCGCGCGCGCGGGGGGGGGGGGGGGGTGGGGTGGGGGGGGATTGGTTTGGGTATAGCCGACAGTATGAGGAGGGGGAGAGAGGGGAGGTCTCGGCTAGGAGGAGGAAGGGTAAGGGGAAACCGAGAGCCCGGACACTTCCTGCGGCTGGTGAGAATTGCTTTTGCCCTCACCTAGGGACTTCTCTCTCTAGAGATATGAAGGGAGAAAGCATTAATAGAAACACAAATATTTATAATGGTTCAATTTTCCCTCTAGCCTGCATCCACTCCCCAAGCTCCCTTCGGAAATTCATTTAACAATTGGTGCATGCTAACTTGAGACGACAAAACAAGCTTACAACTTTTTTTAGGTTCAGAGAACTAATTTAGTATTTTGATGTGCATGACATTTTTGAAACCTACTTATATATTTTTTCTCGTCATTTAATTGTGCTTACTTTTTGATGAACCCTTTTGATGATATCAAAATGGGAGAGTTGTTATTATTGGTTAATATTTTATTAAATAGAGGATTTATATTATTAGATGCATAATTTAGAGGGTGTCTATATCAACATAATTGTTATGTTCTTATATGCACATCAAGTAAGCGAAAGTTGTATTTATAATTTTAAATGTAAAGTCTTAGCCATCTTTGCAGTAATATTAATTTATCATCATCAAATAGGACATTGGAAGTCCCATGGGCCCAAATGACTTACTAATGATTTCAAACCTTCTTTGATGCCATCTCATAGTTAAGATAACAATGAAGTAAATCAACCAAGTGATGATCAAGTTTGAAGTATATGTTACTTAGAGATAAGATATTTATGATGTTCCATTCAAGACCAAGGAGATGCAATGAAGTGTTAAGTGCTCAGGCAAAATCAAATTATAAGGTTGTTTTCCATAGAAGTTTGAGGCTAATCGAAGAGCCATCCTGTTCATTAAGCCAATAAGAAAAACTAAATTTTATGAAATATGGAATTGTTAATTGTAATTAATTGAGAAGGGCCAATGAACATGTTTAAGTTCCTCATCTTAGAATTCAATTTTAAATAGGTTCAATTTGGCCTTGGTCTTAGGTTTAGAGGCCAATTCATGTCACTTATTAACTAAATTAATTGTGGTTTCATCACTACATGTGCTTACTTTTTGATGATATCAAATTGAGAGAATTGTTATCATTGGTGCTTATTTTGTTATATAAAGAAGTTATGTTATTAAATGCATAATTTAGAGGGAGTGTATATCCACATAATTGTTTTTATCTTATATGTGCATCAAATAAGGGGATGTTTTATTTACAATTTTATATGTTATGCTTTATCCTGTTGCATTAGCATTAATATATCATTATCAAATAGGACATTATAAGTCCCATGAGCTCAATGACTTCTAATTTTATGCTAAAAAACCTTCTTCGATGCCATCTAATAGTTTGGTTATGTTTGTAATGGTTTTACAATTCAAGAAGATAACATTGAAGATATTAGACCAAGTGATGATCAAGTTTTAAGCATATTTTACTTAAAGATAAGATATTTATGATGATCCATTCAAGACCAAGGAGATGCAATGATGTATTAAGTGTTCAAGAAAAATCAAAATTTAAAGTTGTTTACCTCAGAAGTTTGAGGTTAATTTGTGATCCATCAAGTTAATTAAGCCTATAAGATAAACTAAATTTTATGAAATATAGCCTGCTCAATTGTAACTGATAGAGAAGGACCAATCAGCATGTATAAGTTTCCCATCATAGAATTCAATTTTAAATAAGCTCAATTTGGCCTTGGTCTTAGGTTTAGAGGCCAAATTATGTGACTTATTATTAATTGTAGTTTTATTTTATTGATTTAAAATTTAATTAAAAAAATTTAAAATATTTTTCCTCAAATCACAAAAGGATGTAAAAAAAAAAAGACAATACGGTTAGAGGGTTATTAAGTTTGACCTACCGACCTATCCCATATGAATGGGGCGTGCTTACATAACATGCAATGGGAGCACGCACAATTCCGCCTTATGCAAAATGGATCGCACACGATGTGGACCCACATGCAAATCGAGTAGATACATGCTTAGAAAAGAGGGGGTGATGTAGGGTCTATAGGACTTTTGTGGTAAAGATAGCAACCTGATTGGTGTCCCCTTAAGATGGTGGTGAAAGGGTTATTTGAGTGTTGGTGAAATGGGTATTTAGGATTTCGAGATATCTTATGTTGAATTCTAAGTAATCAAATGACAAGTTTTTCTCATAAAAAATGGTGAATAACTCCAATACAAGATTTGAGTTGTTAGAAAGTGATGAGGACATCCACACTTGGAAAGTTTATCGTAGACGCGGCCGTCGATCAACGGCCACGATTGAGTCCTTATATTTCTGAGTTTATTATGTTATTTGTTTCTTTTATGATAGTTCACTGTTTTACCCTTACTTAAGGGTAGCATGCTTGTAAGCCCAATGTGGGCATTTGAGTCTTTTCCTTATTTCCCTTGTTGATGCTATTTATAAGCCACTATTGTATTGTTTGAATTTTAATGGATGATTATTATGAAATTTTCTTGCATTGGTGTTCTCTTTGGATTGAGAGTTTGTGAGTTGTGTGGAAGAGCCTAGGAGAGGCTACGCGTAGTACCCAACAGCGGCCTCCGGGAGCTCTTGGTTCTTTCTCTATTTCCCTCTCTTCTTCCTCCACCGCCGGTTCAAATCCCCTCCCCTTCCCTTGCACCCGTCGGCCTTCCCCCCCCCCCCCCTCCCCCTCAAGCCGAGCCCTCATCCCCTCCCTCTCCTCATAAAACCGAACCCCTAAGTCCCCTCCCCCACCCCACGGCTCCCACCCAATTCCGCCCACCCGCCGGCCACCCAAGCAACCCCCACTTCCAATGCAAGCCGCCGGTTTGCCCCTCCCTCCTCCTTAATTTGGTTTCCTAAATAAGGTTGGTATTTATTTAGAAAGTACTTGAGATTCAAATCCAAATTTGAATTTAAATTCAATCCTTTCATAAATTATCCAATTTATTTAAGGAAAGTTGCTTAAATTGAATCCTATTTGAATTCAAATTTAAATAGGATTAAATCAATTCTTTCCTAATACTATATCCTAAATTAAGTAACCCCAAATCAAGCCCCAATCCCCCTCCCTCCTCATTATTGCCGCCGGCCCACTCCCCTTGCCCGCCCCCTCTCTCTCTCCAATTCCCCACCTCCCCTTTCAATTCCTACCCTCTTTAGGAATTAATCCCTAGCTTTCCTTTTCCAATTTCCCTCCCAACCCAAATCTGAAATCAATTTCAGAATTTGGGATCATTCCTCTCCCAAAACCCTAACCCTAGTTTCACAAAATCTGAACCAATCCCTCTTCCCCTCCCCTACCTTGGCCGACCCCCTTCCCCACTTCATCCTCCTTGGATTCTCAAAGCAAACCACCATTCTCTTGGGAAGAAAACATCAAGGGCAGCAAAGCTTCATCCCACACTACTCGTTATCCTTCCAACAACATGAATGGAAGTGCCCGCATGGGATTACGGATTGGTACTTGACGAAGACGACAACATTGACATCCTCCGGTCCCCGTTCTTCGACGTCGGTTTTGACTTCGACAACACCGTCGAAGAATACTTCGATCGGATCCACATTACTTTGGTGGATACGATTGACGATCAGAGGAAGAAGGGACGGTGGACCATCCTTGGCCGACTCACGACTGCTTCCCCTCCGGACGCTCCTCCGTTCAGAGAGTATTTCACCCACCTCCTACGCCGCCTCACCTTTGCAATCGGCAAGCAAGTGGCGGCTATCCGACAACGACTCCTCTCCGGTTAAGGTGAACCTTCTTACTTCGTCAATTACTTCGTTTTTCTCCTAACCTTGTAGGTGATGACGAAATCGTAACGGATCTAAGCCGCTTCTCTTGCTAAAAGCTTAGTAAACGTAGGATTACTTGAGTGTTCCTTTATGTTTACTTGTCTTATTGTTAATCGAGGAATTATGCATGAACAACTACTATGTTAGTGTCATTTTGATTCCCTAAAATATTTGTTTGTGCTAGCATTATTATATGTGGTTTGGCCTAAACGCAAGCATCCCTCCCTTGTTTTATTTTATCGTTCGAAATGTTAGTAATTTAATCTACCAATTGCTCTTTAAAATAAATCGTGCAAAATCCAATTTTCATTTAAGCATACTAGTCCTGCATCATCTGGTATCAGAGAATGGTTGCTCTAGTTTTTGCATGCTAGACGTCATCCTAGGAGTTATTTTAATTAGTTCTCTACTTTGTTGCATGCATTCCAACATTTAATTTGGTTTAATCACATGTTATGTTTGCTGTCCACTACTTTCCTGCACACTTTTATAGGTGATTAGGCTTGGTTATCAATTGTTTGAAGTGCTGTCCTTAACCTAGTCGTTCCCCTAGTTGTTAGGTTGCTTAACCTCACTTTGTAGTTTGTTGTCCTAGTAGTTCCTATAACATTTCATAGCATTTAGTGGGTCTTTTCTTGACTTGAGTTTGCTGTCCTCTTCCTAGAGTCATCCATTAGGACCCCCTAGTGTCTAGCAATGGACCCGGAACAACTTGGAAGGACCCTAGACTTGTTGGTAGGTCAAATGAATAACATTAGCCAGCAGCTCAAAGAGAATCAAGCCGACCTAGCCGAACTTCGTAGGGACACCACTGAACGATTTGATACACTTGAGCGCGCACGAGAACATCCTATTCCCTACACCCCTTCTAGACCACCGTCCATGTATGGGGATGACACCTACCCTGATGAGCGGCAACATCGTGCCAATCATCGCACTCCACACTATGGACATGACCCCCGTCATGATCCAGATATACCACTTATGAAGAATATTAAAGTTGATGCTCCTACCTTTGATGGCACCCTCGATCCCCAGCTCTTTCTGGACTGGGTTAAAGGTATGGACAGCTTCTTTAAGTGGTATAACATTTCCGAGGCAAGGAAGGTTAGTTTTGCGGAGATGAAACTCACGGGTAGGGCAAGTCAATTTTGGTCTAACTTAGAGAGTCTTAGAGAAGCTAGGAACGATTACCCCATCACTGATTGGCCATCTATGAAACGTGAGCTTAAGCAGAAGTACTTGCCTCCCTCGTACTTCCCTAGGTTATTAGATAGATGGAATAGGCTGACCCAGGGGAATAAACCAGTCAAAGAGTACATCGCCTCCTTCGATGATTACTTGATTCGATGCAAAGGGGAAACCTCTACCACCCCCGCGCAGATTTTGTCTATGTTTCGTACCGGGCTGCGAGAGAAT
This sequence comes from Dendrobium chrysotoxum, assembly GCA_019925795.1. Taxonomy (NCBI): domain Eukaryota; kingdom Viridiplantae; phylum Streptophyta; class Magnoliopsida; order Asparagales; family Orchidaceae; genus Dendrobium; species Dendrobium chrysotoxum. Next base: position 52,383,614 of record CM034301.1, read on the forward strand.
CTTCGCAACGAGTTGTTTGCCCGGAACGTTACTACCCTGGAGAACGCCTACAGTTTAGTGTTAGATTTAGAGGAGACCCGTCCCCAGCACCCGAGCCGTTCACATGACTCTAAACCTTCCTACAGACCTTCCAATAGTGCCACTCCTCACTCTACCACTGCACGACCCACTCCTGGGAGTGTGACCCGACCACCTACGAGTCACCCAAACCCCCGACCTGATTTTAGAAACAAACCTCCCACCCCGGATAACCCTCGGTCCAGTCCCGGGACCAAGTGCTTCCGATGTCAGGGGTATGGGCATATCGCTTCTCAGTGCTCCAGTCCCTATAAAGTCTCTATCATTGAGGAGATTACTGAGAAAGAGTTTGAGCCCGAGGTTGATCAGGTCCATCAAGTAGAGGAAGAAGGTGATTTCTTCGAGGAGGACGATGACACCACCGTCCTCCACTGCCTTCAGAAATTGGACACATCTTCCATCTGTGTGGTGAGATGTGCACTGTCACACCCCGTTACATCCGATGACTGGCGTAGGACTTCTATCTTTCACACCTACACCAAAATCAAAGATAAAAACTGTAAAGTCATCGTAGATAGTGGCAGTTGCATCAATGTTGTCTCCTCCAGCATGGTGTCCAAATTAGGTCTTTCTGCTGTTCCTCACCCCAATCCGTATAAGGTAGCTTGGGTCAACTCCACTGCCTTGGAGGTAAAAGAACGAAGTATCGTACCTATCTCCTTTGCCACTTATAAAGAGAATGTGTGGTGCAATGTACTGATTATGGATGTTGGACAAATTCTGTTAGGACGACCTTGGATCTTTGATAATGATGTCCACATCTATGGGCGTTCAAACACCTGCGTGTTTGAACATACGGGTAAAAAGATTAAGCTTCTACCATCGCAGCCCCGGGTCAAGGAAGAACCCAAACCCCACCCCCTCAAGTCCAAGAAAGGACTGAACTTAATCACCGCTAAAGTTCTGGACTCTGAGATTACCCGAGGCGCACCTCTATACGCATTAGTAGGTCGTGAGATCCCCACAGAATCTGATGATCCTATCCCTCAGGAAGTCCAACCTATTTTGGGGCAGTTCGCTGATGTCTTCCCTGAAGATCTCCCGGATCAATTACCTCCACTTAGAGACATTCAGCACATAATAGACTTAGTCCCTGAAGCTTCCCTCCCTAACCTGCCACACTATCGCATAAACCCCACGGAACATGCTGAACTTAAGAAACAGGTTGATGAGTTACTACAGCGAGGTTTCATTAAGGAGAGTCTTAGCCCCTGCGCGGTGCCCGCCCTTCTCACTCCGAAGAAGGACGGATCTTGGAGAATGTGTGTTGATAGCCGTGCTATCAACAAAATCACCGTCAAATATCGTTTTCCCATTCCAAGATTAGACGATATGCTAGATCACTCTGTTCTCCAAGATCGATCTCAAGAGTGGATACCACCAGATCCAGATTCGACCCGGTGATGAGTGGAAAACTGCTTTCAAGACCAAGGATGGTCTTTACGAGTGGCTGGTCATGCCTTTCGGGTTGAGTAACGCCCCGAGCACTTTTATGAGAGTCATAACCCAGGTGTTACGCCCTTTTATGGGTAAGTTTGTCGTTGTCTACTTTGACGACATTCTTATCTATAGTCATTCTGTTGAGCAACACCTGGACCACTTAAAGCAAGTCTGTTCGGTCTTAAGGAAAGAACAATTGTATGCGAATCCTAAGAAGTGTACTTTCCTTGTAGATCGAGTCATCTTTTTGGGATTTATCGTGTCAGCCCAAGGGGTTTCCGCTGACCCCGAGAAGGTGAAAGCCATCATTGAGTGGCCTCTTCCTCAGAACATCTGGGAAGTCCGCAGCTTCCACGGATTAGCCACATTCTATAGGAGATTTATCCGAAATTTCAGCATTATCGTATCTCCTATCACTGACTGTCTTAAGAAGGGTGATTTTCACTGGACCCCGGCCGCCACCAGAGCTTTTGATGAGATTAAGAAAAAAATGGTGGAAGCCCCAGTGATGAGACTTCCTGATTTCTCCAAAGTCTTCGAAGTGACATGCGATGCTTTGGGAGTCGGAATTGGAGGAGTCCTCTCCCAGGAAGGTCACCCTGTAGCATATTTCAGTGAGAAACTGAATGATATTCGGCAGCGATACTCCACTTACGATAAGGAATTCTATGTCGTGATCCAATCTCTCCGATATTGGCGACATTACTTGCTCCCGCAAGAGTTCGTCATCTTTTCGGATCACGAAGCCCTACGATATATCAATTCCCAAAAGAAGCTGAATGCACGCCACAGCCGTTGGGTAGAGTTCCTTCAAGAGTATACGTATACCCCCAGGCATAAGGCAGGAGTTGAGAATAAAGCTGCCGATGACCTCAGTCGTCGCATGATGACTACCACCGAGTTGAGGGCTGAAGTCGTGGGTTTTGACCAAATGAAGAAAGACTATATAGACTGCCCCGACTTCAAAGAAACTTATACTCTCTTGTCCACAAGCAGCACGCGCCTTTTGGACGATTTCCTTATGGAGGATGGTTATCTTTTTAAAGCTCAAAAGCTTTGCATCCTGAGCACCTCCTTAAGGGATTTTTTGGTCTGGGAACTCCACGCCGGAGGCCTCGCTGGGCACTTCGGATGGGACAAAACAATAGAATCTGTGGAGTATCGTTTCTTTTGGCCCAGCCTGAAGAGAGATGTTGGTAGGTTGGTTAGCCGATGTCATACGTGTCAGCTAAACAGCGAAAACAGAACACTAGCCTTTACACTCCGTTGCCTGTCCCTAGTTGTCCTTGGCAGGACGTTAGCATGGATTTCGTTTTAGGCCTGCCAAAAACTTTTCGGAAAAATGATGCCATTTGTGTCGTAGTTGATAGATATTCCAAAATGGCTCATTTTATACCCTGCTCCAAAACATCCGACGCTTCCCATATTGCCAAGCTGTACTTCAATGAGGTTGTTCGTCTGCATGGTCTACCCAAGACCATTGTGTCAGATAGGGATGATAAATTCACCAGCTATTTTTGGAAGACCCTTTGGATGAAATAGGCACCAAATTACAATTCTCTATAGCCTTTCACCCACAAACCGATGGTCAGACTGAGGTAGTTAATAGGAGCGTAGGTAATCTGTTAAGGTCACTGGTTGGCGAGCATGTCAAGGATTGGGATTCCATTTTACCCACTGCTGAGTTTGCTTATAACAATTCTATTAACCGAACCACTGGCTTAAGTCCTTCCGAGATTGTGTACGGGTACAAACCTAGGCAACCTTTAGACCTCATTCCTATGTGTCCTAGGTATAGGATCTCTGAGTCTGCATCGTCATTTGCATGAACTTCATAAGGAAATTGCACGACAAATTGAAAAGAGCAATATTGATTATAAATTACGAGCTGATTTGAAACGAAAATTTAAAACTTTTGAGGTTGGTGATTCCGTGATGGTGCGGATTCGTCCGGAACGGTTCCCACAAGGAACGGTTAAGAAACTGCATGCCAAAAGTACTGGCCCATTCAAAATACTTAAGAAAATCAACGATAATGCTTATATAGTAGATCTTCCTGCGGAGTTCAACATCAATTCCTCTTTTAACATAGAAGATCTAGTGGCATATGAAGGCCCGGATTTTAATCCGCCAAACCCACTTATACAACAGCCTTGTGTGACCCCACCTCATGAGATCCCTAACCTACCTCCACTCCCAGATATTCCTAAATCACCTATAGCAGATAAAGTGGACATGATCTTGAGCGATAAAATCATCTCTACAAAGGAAGGTGGACGACGAAGGTATTTGATCAGGTGGAAAGGTAAACCCGAGTCGGAGGATACGTGGTTGGATCGCGATGAGTTGCAGCAGCTGGATCCAGACGCACTAGAGTTCTATGACAGCACCAGAGATACTTACTCGACGGAGTCGAGCTTTCTTCCACCCCGGGAGAATGATGAGGACATCCACACTTGGAAAGTTTATCGTAGACGCGGCCGTCGATCAACGGCCACGATTGAGTCCTTATATTTCTGAGTTTATTATGTTATTTGTTTCTTTTATGATAGTTCACTGTTTTACCCTTACTTAAGGGTGGCATGCTTGTAAGCCCAATGTGGGCATTTGAGTCTTTTCCTTATTTCCCTTGTTGAGGCTATTTATAAGCCACTATTGTATTGTTTGAATTTTAATGGATGATTATTATGAAATTTTCTTGCATTGGTGTTCTCTTTGGATTGAGAGTTTGTGAGTTGTGTGGAAGAGCCTAGGAGAGGCTACGCGTAGTACCCAACAGCGGCCTCCGGGAGTTCTTGGTTCTTTCTCTATTTCCCTCTCTTCTTCCTCCACCGCCGGTTCAAAGCCCCTCCCCTTCCCTTGCACCCGTCGGCCTCGCCCCCCCCCCCCCCCCTTTCAAGCCGAGCCCTCATCCCCTCCCTCTCCTCATAAAACCGAACCCCTAAGTCCCCTCCCCCACCCCACGGCTCCCACCCAATTCCGCCCACCCGCCGGCCACCCAAGCAACCCCCACTTCCAATGCAAGCCGCCGGTTTGCCCCTCCCTCCTCCTTAATTTGGTTTCCTAAATAAGGTTGGTATTTATTTAGAAAGTACTTGAGATTCAAATCCAATTTGAATTTAAATTCAATCCTTTCCTAAATTATCCAATTTATTTAAGGAAAGTTGCTTAAATTGAATCCTATTTGAATTCAAATTTAAATAGGATTAAATCAATTCTTTCCTAATACTATATCCTAAATTAAGTAACCCCAAATCAAGCCCCAATCCCCCTCCCTCCTCATTATTGCCGCCGGCCCACTCCCCTTGCCTGCCCCCCCTCTCTCTCTCCAATTCCCCACCTCCCCTTTCAATTCCTACCCTCTTTAGGAATTAATCCCTAGCTTTCCTTTTCCAATTTCCCTCCCAACCCAAATCTGAAATCAATTTCAGAATTTGGGATCATTCCTCTCCCAAAACCCCAACCCTAGTTTCACAAAATCTGAACCAATCCCTCTTCCCCTCCCCTACCTTGGCCGACCCCCTTCCCCACTTCATCCTCCTTGGATTCTCAAAGCAAACCACCATTCTCTTGGGAAGAAAACATCAAGGGCAGCAAAGCTTCATCCCACACTACTCGTTATCCTTCCAACAACATGAATGGAAGTGCCCGCATGGGATTACGGATTGGTACTTGACGAAGACGACAACATTGACATCCTCCGGTCCCCGTTCTTCGACATCGGTTTTGACTTCGACAACACCGTCGAAGAATACTTCGATCGGATCCACATTACTTTGATGGATACGATTGACGATCAGAGGAAGAAGGGACGGTGGACCATCCTTGGCCGACTCACGGCTGCTTCCCCTCCGGACGCTCCTCCGTTCAGAGAGTATTTCACCCACCTCCTACGCCGCCTCACCTTTGTTATCGGCAAGCAAGTGGCGGCTATCCGACAACGACTCCTCTCCGGTAAAGGTGAACCTTCTTACTTCGTCAATTACTTCGTTTTTCTCCTAACCTTGTAGGTGATGACGAAATCGTAACGGATCTAAGCCGCTTCTCTTGCTAAAAGCTTAGTAAACGTAGGATTACTTGAGTGTTCCTTTATGTTTACTTGTCTTATTGTTAATCGAGGAATTATGCATGAACAACTACTATGTTAGTGTCATTTTGATTCCCTAAAATATTTGTTTGTGCTAGCATTATTATATGTGGTTTGGCCTAAACGCAAGCATCCCTCCCTTGTTTTATTTTATCGTTCGAAATATTAGTAATTTAATCTACCAATTGCTCTTTAAAATAAACCGTGCAAAATCCAATTTTCATTCAAGCATACTAGTCCTACATCAGAAAGCTAATGGTATATTTTTATGGATTTTGGATTAGTGCTTATGGAGTTATAATTTTTAAGTTTGGTTGCTCACAGCAAAAAATTGTCTCTCTATATTAGAATTTTGGTTATGATATTTTATGGTTTTTAGGGAGTTGAGGTTTTAGAAGATTGTGAGGGATGTTGGAGAATATTTGAGAGAGTTCTAAAAAAGTTAGATGTGTTTGAGGGTTAAGAGAAGTAAGACTCATGGCTATATAGAGGAGATGAAAATTGAGTTGAAATGAAGATGAATAAGAGTGAGAAAAGATAACTAAGAACTTACTAAAACCCTAGGTGATCAACCACCAAGCTTCACTGGAGAGTAGAGCAGCCACCAATCTTTTTTACACAAAATTTGCACGAACAAAAATAATTTTTATTCAATGAGTTAAAATATACAAAGTAATGTCCTATTTTATAAATCTTTTTCAAGCCTAGACAATTTTAGAAAGAATTCAAAGCTAATAAAATAGTATTAAATTGATTGATGACTTGGCCTTATACAAAGGAAAAGAAAATAAGAGAAATAAAATAAAATCTTACCAAATACATTAAAATTTGGATTAACCAAATAAGATAAGTAGAGTAGTCTTGAAATCAAGCAATTTATGAAGATTTTTTCTTCTTGATTGGTATGGCCTCTTAATTTATCAAGGGACTTTAAATTAACATTCTTAATTATTCTCTTGTTGACCCCTATACATCAAAACACGCAAAAAGGGGCAAAAGCAGCGATTTAAGCAACACGCGCGTCGACACGATGTGTCACTTGAAAGGTCAAATGACTTTCGATTTTCAAATGGACTATGTCGTTGCAACCAGGACGTCGAATTCGCCTAAGAGGGAACCTCCCGCAATCAAATCGGACGAGATCGGTCAAAAGGGGTTACTGACACCCGAAATTGACGTGCAGCGTTGCCCAAATGACGTCCTATCGTATAACGGACTTCGCCGTTGCGTTCGGAACGTCGTCAATACTAAAAAATTATTGCCAATTTGATCAATTAAAATCGCGCAACAAAATTGGCGTGCATTCCGAGGCAACGACACACAAATCAAAGGAATTGACGCACGACGTCGTTCAAATAATCTCTGATCACAAAACGGACTGTGTTGTTGCGACCGGGATGCCGACAATACGTTATTTGGAATATAACTTTGTCCAATAAAGTTCACACGCGAAAATCGACGCAAATATTTAGATGATTGCGCATAAATCAAGAAACAGTGCACGAACTTCAAGATGGAAAATTTCTAATTCATCTGATTATAATAATATTATCATTATCATTTCGATGATACTATTATAACCTTTTTTTTAAAAGAAAAATAAAGAAATAATTAAAATTTAGAATTAATTCAAATCAGAGTTAATGCATTACCTCGGACTGTCGAACCCGTAAATCCAGCTGGAATTCGATTTTGCGTCTTCTCTCGTAAATCATGGGATTCAATCTGTCTCGATCAAGTGCAGAGCTCCGTCGTTAAAACAAAGAGTTCCGTCTTTTCTTCTACTATCCCCGTTTACGCACACAAGCTTCCACTACTCAATTCTCCGCAATCCCGGCCTCCTGATTGCAAACCAGTCCTAACTCCCCTCCTATTTCTCAATTCGAAGCTTTCTATGTCGAATCCCTCACGATTCGAGCAATTTCCGTAGCTTGCTATCCTCTTGAGTTCGATTCTTTCACCTAGACCGTGCCAAACACGCTTTCGCACGCTTCAACCCTTCATTCAGCCGCTAACTCTAGTGACTTCCGACAATCACTTACTTCGACGCCTCCAATCACCCACACTCGATCTCCTCCCAAGCCCGACGTCCCTCACAGCACTAAGCCGAATCCCTCTACTCCTATCCTCGAACCTCTACAGCCGCCCATCCTCCTTCGATCCCAGTAGCCACCCACGCGACCTGAGCCGCACCTCATGCCTCTCTCTGTCAAATCAACTTCCATTCGAACCCTTCCCGATCCGTTTCCACCTTCTATAAGATCCCACGCCTCCTCTGTTTCTGCTTCACGTCGAAAATGAGCCCAACGTCCCCACCTACTCCATTCTTTGGCAGTCAATTGCAAGTCTACAGCTCAACTCAACTTGCTTTTTCCCCACGTGAAACCTTCTACTCACTTTCACACAAGGTTGCAATACTTTAGTTCTTTCCCACTTCCAAATTCTAGCCCACATTGTAAGCCCACCAACTACCCACTATCCCACCTAACCATTCTAATAGCCCACCTGTTTTTGATTATCGTCATAATAGCTATTAATTATAGTATCAATAGCAAGTATAGTGAGCATGATTAGTAGTAGTATTATTATTATATTATTATTACTATAATAATTATTATTATTATAATGTCGATAATGATGATGATTATTATCATCATTATTCTTGTCATTATTATTAATCGTAATGATAATAATTGTTATTGTTATAATAATAATAATTATAATAATAGTATTATCATTATAAAAAAAAGAAGAAAAAAATGAGAAAAATGCAAAAAAAAAAAAGAAAGAAAAAATTTTGCTTGCACATTTTCGTCGTCATCACCGACATCGTCTCCTGACGCAGGTATAATTTTTAAAACTCAAAATCCAATTTTTAGTATTTGCGGCGCACCAGAAAATCACCTATAATGCTTTTCTCTATCGTGGTGGGAAACCCGGTGTGGTGTCTACGGCGAGGCTGGTAGGCCCTGTACGTGCTTTTCTCTAGTGCGGCGGGGGCGAATATAAGTTCCCGTAAATGCCTCAGTGCCTACAGGGAAAGAACTGCGCATTTTAAACAGGAACCCCGTAACCCTTACACGCCTTTCTCTGGTGTGGTGGGATTAAAGATTTATGGCCACGGTCTCATCTGACACCTACCGTACACTCATTTCTCTAGCGTGGTGGGAAGGCCCGACTTCTGAAATTCCCCCTAAATGAGGGAGACGTTGGGAGGCTGTCGAAAAATGCACTGACAGGGGACTCGATTTGAACTCAAATGAACAACAGGGAACAAAACTTGTAACCACAGGGAACTGTACGTAAAATAAGAGATGCACAATCATATTAAAGAAATGCAAACACTAAAAGAACTGGTTCATCCAAATGAATAAAAAAAAATGAACAAGCAATGACTTGTGGCGGGTTAGGAAAAATCCCACATCTCACTAACAATCAATAATCAAATGACTTGTGAGAAGTAAATTTTCAAACGCCACTTGCTCGCAAGCAAACATCAATAGGTGATAATCGATTGAGGGGAAATTTATAATCTAAATATGAATAATTCATCTCAATCATGGATGACATACTGATGTATGAGACATGAAGGGTACGTAGTGAATACGATGACTCCTTCACACAAATATGGTGTGCTGTCTACAAATGAAGGCAACGAATCTATAATAAATACAAGTATTAACAAGCATCAATGGTAGATTTATTATGCATACAATGAATCGCTTGTCAGCAATGTTGGCAGAATAATAGAGGATGCAACAATGCGCTTGCAGACAATAATGGAAGGCAAGATGAGTTCAATGTATGCCCTAATTCATTCATGAATAGAATGTAGAAGATGCACAATGAATACAGCAGCCTTCATATGTACTATGCCCATGAGTGATGAAATTAAAATGGCATATCACGTTCCCTTAGTCAATTTACAGACAAGGGCTAGGGACCTACAGTGAGTGCCAGTTCTCATGAGCATATGCAGAAAACTTGTGGTATGCGGAATGATTCGCGTAAGGGTACGAACACGAACTCATGACATAATGCTATGCCATCAGATCTGCAACATTCGTACAAACAGACATAAGTTGCTATAAACTCTCAAATAGAGCGTCGTGCTCATTCAACTGATATTTACCTACATAACTGACAACACCAAATTCTCCAAAAATGCCCCCACACATGCACTGCAATATGTATACACATAAACACATAAGTGCATGTACACGCACATTAACCTGTATACATATAACAATATACACCCGCATGGGCCCCGGCGAGCGTATTATGGGTATATACGTGACGTATGAGGATGCTGTGCGGGTCAAATGATAAATCTAAATTCTAGCCCGATCCTTCAAGGCCTATAAACGATGAAAATTCACTAATAAAGGTCTGAAGCCCACAACGAATCCGATTGTCTATCGACAAGTGGATGGAGTCGACAAGGTTCAATCCATAAATTAAATGTCCCATAAAACTATCCCGATGATGGCCGTGTTGAACGTAGATCTCAACCGAAGAGGTTAATTTCAAATATTCAAAATGCCACCCAAATGCCCATAAAACCCAAAACTCCAAGAAAATATCAAATCTTAAATATTTAAAAATTGAAATTAATAATCAAAACGTTAAAGTAAAGCTCATCTACCCTCCGCAATAGTTTACCGAAGTGGACAAATTCAAATATCACTTCAACTCATAAAGAGCTAATGTCTGGTTGAGAATATCACTAGGATTTAATCTCAAATAGTATCTTGCCAGCAAGGACGTGGCACGTATCCTCTAACCGGCAATTTTGCTGTCAAATGGCACTACAGGTAAACTGTTATGATCGGGGCCCTCTGAACTAGATAGTTGACCGCTAAATGACACCACTAAATTACGATCATGGCCAGAGCTTGTATGCTCCCCAATGATACTAAATCTTTGAGATATAAATCAATATGATATAATCGATATGGCATAAAGCCCTCTGTCAGCTAAGGTGGGTTCAAATTTGTCTCCTTAGGCAAATATTCACCCCAGGTCTGCATGGTACCCTTGGACGAAGCAACCAATAGCTATCGATAAGGATCTTTCTGTCAGGTTGAGTTGACTACCTCCTCTGACTAAGTAAACCAGGGACCACGATGGCCTGGGACGACGAGACCATGGGATCTTGATCGGGCTCATCATCACTCCTCCCCACCATCCTCTTTAAGTGCAAGATGGTGAAATTTTAAATTTTAAATATTAAATCTTCAAACATCTAAACCCATGCTACAACTATACATCAGATAACACATATCTCTCCGTATATGTTTGACGACTAGCCTTAATTGAAAGTTCTCTCTCATTATCGAGAGGCGTAATTAACTATAGAGGCTTACGCCTATAGAAAACCAAAACTCGGATCATAAAGTCCTCGCAAAATGAGGGCGAAATCTCTGGGTGTTGTCTTATTTTAAACCCAACCTGTCTTCTGAAAATTTACCCCGAGACTTAAAGCGTTCCCTTGGTTTCATCATGCCTTCAAACAGGTGATGGGGAGAATGATGACAGGCCTGATCAAGATCCCATGGTTACATCATGTCAGGTTGTCATAGTCTCTGGTCTACTTAGTTAGAGGGGTTAGTTGACTCAACTTGACAGAATGAACCTTGTCGGCAACCGTGGGTTGCTTCGTCCAAGAATATCTTGTAGACCTGTGGTGGATGTTTATTTAAGGTGATGAATTGAAGTCAACCTTAGTTAACAAAGGGTTTTATATATTATAGAGTGTGCCCTATAATTCATTACTTATGGGGCTTTTAATCATTATGGAATATATGGGCTTTGACCGTGGCCGTAATATAGTGTAGTCATTTTGCAGTAAAACTACTCGATCAAAGGGCACGTGCCATGTCCCTGTTGGCGGTGAATCAATTGAGAATGAATTTTAGTAATATATTCTACAAGACATTTGCTTTTTGTGAGCTGAAGCTATTTTCCAATTCATCATCCTCGCCAAGTCATTACGAAGTGTGAATGGATTTTGGTTTTAAGTTTTTGGTTATAAGATTTCCATTTAAATGTTTAGAATTGATTAGACTTTGAATTTTAAAATTTTAATAGGTTCAATAATTGACCCCTCCGGTTAAGATTCACTTTTAACAAGGCCATCATCGAGGTGATGACGAATCACTTAAAAGATTTGTATTTTTCTTTGAGGTTTGAGTATTTTGAAAATAGGGTCCTCTCCAATTGAGATTTTCAGTCAATACGTCCATCATTAGGGTGACGATGAATCACTTTAAATATATTTGTAATTTGCATTGGATTTTAGTATTTTGAAAGATAGTGTCCCCTCTGGTTGAGATTTTCTATCAACACGGCCATCATCGGGATCATTTTGCAATTTTAGTAGATATGTTAAGCCTTCTTAGATTATGTATTTAGGAGCTTGACATAAACATTGGAGCACCGGCGGAATAATGCTTATGAAAAATATACTGTTGCAAGACATTGAACAACAATTACAGGCCAAATGTTCTGTCTCATATGTTTCCTGAACTTGGAATGTGAAATTTATATTTAACCCTGCCCACATAAAGGTTATATTCACCCCAAAAAGACTCATTCTTCATGCTATCAATCAAGTTCATACTAGATTGCTTATTATTCCAACCACCCCAGTGGGTACTCTCAAGATAGGTGAGGTTATAGGTTGCTACAATGACAACTGTACCAAAGGAGTAAACTGCTATAATTTTGCAGAAAGGGGTAGGACAATCCATATAAATCATTAAGAGGTAAGAAATTTCCCATTACAGGGTCATAAATTTTCATATTCTGATGAAAGCCAAGCCGCCTCACGAGTAGCTGATGTATCAGGTCACCCTCAGATCTGAACCGTTCAGGAAAAGCAAAATCTAAACCATTGTTAATATTTGTTCCAAGTGGCATATGTCCTTTACCAACAACCAATATTTTGGGTCAATAATTTCCACATCAACAGAATTTTTGGTTGGATGAACTTCATATTGATTCCTAAAATTAGGTGAGCAGGCTCTCTGAATGATGTCAACAAAGCCTAATTGTTTAATATCCATAATAGCTGGAGAAATATCTTTAGTCCCCTCTTCAGTAGATTCAAAACCCATCTTTGGTAACTAAATTCAATTTGAATGTGGATACTGCATCTATGTGATGGGGAGAAATATCAGCGGATTATAGTGCGTAAAATTGAATGGCTTCGGTATATTGCCACTGACTGATCATATGGATAGCTCAGATGTTTAGCATGAGATGGGTAATCCATCCATCTATAATCCCAATCAGATATCCTAGGCCTGAGGCATTTAGGTCCAGAAGACATGCGTCTTTCTGATGTCCGGTGATTTAATAGTTTGATCTTTACCATTCGATATAAAATACCAATTCTCTCTTTGGCTGTCAATGAAAGTAATACCTTCTAAATGCCCAGTTAAAACTCCTGCGACTTGTTCTTTTTTTTTTACTAGATAACGTCTATCCCAAACTTTACAGATGTTAGCATTATCTCATATCAATTTACAAAAATTTAAAATGTTATAGTCTCTAACAGAGTTGTGTAACTATATATGAAACAGGGATATCACATGTGGTCATTAGAGTAATCAAGCCAGGAAATAATTAAGAGTTTCCATAAATCAATTCTTGATAAATTCACATGAGACAAATTAAATCAGCTGTGTATCCATTGGCCTTGGTGATATTACTGATGAGTCCCGTATTCAATTATTGCTCTACTATAGGATCTATCCGCTGAGTAATTAAATAAATTGTGGCATTTGCTGATGATAAAGGTCCATAGAAGCTTTGCTGGAAGGATATAATCTCCAATTATCTGACCATTTTGAATAGAATTTCACCAAGATCAGTTTTCTTCAATATCATAGATTCATAGTATGATTGTGCAGCAACCTTGCTGATTTCAAAAGTGGTTGATTCAGGGCAGTAATCATCATCCAGCCGTTTATGGAGATTTATTTCAAGCCACTCTTACAAGAAAACTTAATACCCCTTGAGACTGAATATCATATAACTTCGAACAAATGTGTGGGTCCATTGTCATTTAAAATTTCGGTAGCCTCCCGGTGTTCCCTCCTTGCGAAGGGAGGTTGGGAGGCACTTGCCTTTGATTTTTCCTAGTCAGATCTAAGATACGACAGCACGAGGTATTCAATTTAAGTTCTTCCTGGCCAGAGCTAAGATGCGACGGCATAAGCTCTTCAATTTAAGTTCTTCCCGGCTGGATCTAAGAGAAGACGGCGTGAGGTCTTCAATTTAAGCATTCCTAATTAGATCTAAGATACAAAAGCGTAGGTCTTCATCTTAATTGTACATGTTATTTAAGCAAGCAAAAAAAAAGATAAAAATTTATACATATTTATACATTTTAGTGTATGAAGAATGCTGACGACGATGATGAAGTTATCGAATCGATTCAAAGTTGTAGAAGATTTGGTTAGTTGGGTCGGAATGGGTCGATTGGGTCTTCCTCGCACAGAGAGATCGAGTGGGAGAGGATGCAGGGGATCAGGTTGGAGGTTTACGTGCGGTATAGTGAAGACGGGATGGATGGAGTTTGGGCTCGGCCCGAGGTTTCATGTTGGGAGTCAGGTTGGGCAGAGGGAGGCAGGGTCACTAACAAGAAACGGGCGGAAGGTGGGTCGAGGTGTGTGGTCACATGCGAAAGCGGGTAGGAGGGTCGGAGGCAGTTGGTGCAATCGCGTGCAGCTCTGCGAGTCTGACATGCATGAAGATCGAGCGGGAGTTTGATGGCTCTTGCGTACGTGAAGGAGGATTCGTGTAATAACTCAAATATGTGAAATAAATTTTCTTGAAAAATATGAAAATTCTGAAGTAGAGTGCTTTGGCGCTGATCTGGTGAGCACTGTGGCGCTAGGTCATGAATAGTATATATATATATATATATCCTTGTCTCACTGCACTAACTCCCTCACTAGATTATTTGGCCAGGAAGAAATTGAAAGAGGGGAAAAAGAGAGGAGAGAGAAAAGCATTTGGATCATATTTGTGATCAGCCATTTCTGTTACAAAATTTATTCTATTGTTGTAAGTGACTAATCTCTTACTTCTATTTTCAATGATTTTGATTTCTATGAATTTTATCTTTCATAAATCTGTCAAAGATACATTATATCATGATTTCATAAGCTTGCACCATGCAAGTTTGGATATCTTATAGATTTGATCATTATGAATGATTTGACATAATTTTATTGCATTTTAAATGAAGTACTAAATGATATCAGACACATTATATGATAACTCCACGTGATATACTACTCATCCATGTGATTCATTGATTGAGAGTCATAAATAGTTGGAGATTAATTGGGAGTTATAAGGAGTCGGGGCAATTGATTCACATGATTCAAAGAGAGTTATAAGGAGTACATGATTGTGATTTATAAGGGGCAACTGATTGGGAGTCATAAGTGAAGGAGCAAGATACCGTTAAGATACACTCATTGAATATCTGAATACTAATACTGATACTGCTATGAACACTGGACTGATATTATGACTAACACTAATACTGTTTTCTATCATTAATATTATTTAACGTTATTGATCATGATACTAATATTATTACTGGCATTAGTACTGTTGACTGTTATTGATATTGTGATTGATATTGTAATGTATTGAGATGTGATGAACTATAAAAAGATAAATTTATATAGATAATCAATATAGACAAAAATGCAATCATGTTTCTTTCTGTTGTTCATTGGTAAGCTCTAGTTAAATGATTAAAATGAAAGACAGATATAATTCTTCTAATATAGATCCTGGAGTGTGACAATTCGAGTGCGGGAGAGATCGGGGGCTTCCATCTGGAGTGTCGTGCGAACAAACAAACATGAAGAGGGAGAGTTGAACGGGCTCCTGCATGCGTGAGAGTGCGAATTCCTTCCCCAATTGCTCCCGTGTGTCATTTTGAGGGAGTGCGCGGACAGTTTCGTTCGAGTGAATAGTCGTGTCTCTTGGGAGCGGATGGTTGCGTGAGTGGGGTTGGGTCGGCGGTTAGAGGTCAACAATATGATATATAATTTTAGTATGTGTGATATTAATAATTATTAATCAATATTGTTAGAAGATGATTTAATTCCTTGATGTGATAGATTTATTTATGTTTGATTTAGTATGGGTAATGAGGAAATAACTTATAGAATTAACATTACATGGTTAAAATGGAGAAGGCTTCTTAACCGATGAGAAGATATCATGAAAACTTAAGTAAATTTTATAAAATTTTGATTAAGCTGGCAATGTTGCATGTATCTGATTGTTGTGGAAAAGAAAGGTCGATGATATTTAGGTTGAGCGTGGAAGAAATAAATATGTTAAGAGGAATACGTGACAAAAATTAATGAGATGAATTGAGATTTGATTATATGAAATGAACAGTGGAGTGATATATGATTAATATACAAAGATTGATAGTACGATTAGGTGGTTTTGATTTGTACATTGAATAGTTGAAAATGCACCATTATATCAGTAGATGAAATTAATGTTACGGAGTAGTAGACCTTAGGTGATAGACTTTTGTAAAATGATTTGTGAAGAATAAGTTTAATCTTCAGACTATTCAAAATAAACAAATGAAAAATAAGGATTCATAAAACTGGCTCCAAGTAGTTGGAATAAGGCTTATGATGATGACAACCACGTACAAGTTGTATGGCATTCAATGATATTGTCTGTGTGGTTCTGCAAATTAATATAAGAAAGAGTATAATAAAGATTACACTGAATAGGTCCTAATATTTATGCAATTGTTATTTATATTATAGATCTTTCTATATGAGGCGAAATGATTGGAGGGAAATCAGTGAATTGGTTGAATTGGGTGGAAAGTTCCATATATGGAAGAGCAAGTGCATGTGGTTGCATGTGAGGGTCATTTAACATTAAATGCTCTCCGTTTTCTTTTATCAAAATCTACATATTTCTCTGATTGGGTAATGGAGAGCCCCAACTCCCTATTTTGAGAAAGCAATAATTTATTGAGCAATAGATATTGGTATCCGAATATATCAATGATACAAAAAAAGGAGCCTATCAATGTACGTTGGGCTAGTGAGGTCTGCTCAAAGATTGAGAAAAGCACATATCAATTATTTGTTCTGAATAAATAATAGTTCCAAGTTTACTGAAATACATATGCATGGGTTCAAAGGACAAAATGATAAAAATTAGCTTATTTAACCATACTATTGGTCTTGAGTTTCCAATTAAGAACATTACTTTTTTATTATTTTAATTGACTATAATAACTTTTTCTTTGGTTACAACTTATCATCGAAAATCGGATTTTTTTTAAATAAGTATTTCATCACCTTGCAAACATAGATATAAGATCCGTGAAGGAGTGGAGATTTCCCTTTGCCTATGATAATTTAGCTAGTGCTTCTTATAATATATATTGAATTATTTCGATGTAGTGCCAGTCTTATCCTCTCTTGCACGAAAAATTAATTTTTCATGTTATAGTTATATTTATTTTACTCTCATATGAAAGTTCCAGGCATACATGTATTGTTAATGAGAAGAAAGTTCATAAAACTTCTAGGCCATACAAAGTAAATCTCATTGGCTGGTCTGACAGCTCCATTTTCCACAAGTTCAATATGGTAGAAATTTCAATACTTAACAACCTCGGCATGATAAATTCGAGTATTTCACAAATCTCACACCATCCATGAGCCATCTACAAGTTTTTTTTTAATGAGCACAGGAATCATATCCATCAGTAATTCATCAATGCAGCTATCTTCTACAAAGATTACTGTATGTTAGCGGATTGCATCTGGTTTTCTAAATGCTAAGTTCACTTTTTAAAATGTTGCATGTGTTTGAAGCCAATCTCAAAGAGAATAAATGGCTCAGCGATTGTAAAATGAAGGAGAATAGGAGAAATGGGATTCACTGTAGTACATATTAGAGGTGAGCATGGGACAAATAAAAGCTGTGGGGAATCTTTGAAATAGAACTTGTCCAGAATTTAGCAATGAATGCCACATGGTAATTTGCGTGAGACCAGTAGGGCTTGGCCCCGGCCACCAGAAAAATTATTGGAGGAGCTAAAACTCAAAGAGGAAAGATTGCACTGGTGTTTTTTATTATATATTAATATTTATAAATATTTCTGTATAGTGTATCTGTGCATTGTATTGTTGTGTACGAAATATTTATAAATATTTTGGCACGTAATACATACTAAAATATACATCAATACACACCCCTGCTAGTTAGTTTTATTTTCCTCAAGTATGAATCTACAAAACATTTAATTTGTTCTGATGAATCCAATGAGATATTAATGTTTGATTGTAAATTTCACTCTCATTTGAAGGGCATCAATTCGAAGCCTTGCGTTTGTAAATTTATGAGCAAGATTTAAAAAAATAAAATATCCAATGAGATCAACACTGGAGTGTGTTTGATTTGATCTATTTGCTTAATGAAAGCTTAGATAGGGCGTTTGTGACACAGTCTGCTAGGCATTTGTTCTTTCTGCAAGGCCTACATTTAGCTTAATATATGGTGATGAGTGTTGTGGCTTTTGAATTAATTAGTTTTGTCTTTGACGCATTTTGGTAGCAGCTGTGGCCAAAGTCGCCATCCAGGACAAGGATTTTGCTATAATTGAGGGTACGTACATCTCTGCTTTCTCTTAGATAATGTACATAATATGGGGAAGGGTCGATCTAGGGCAGCTCCTCCGCATAATTGATGCATTTGAGATTTGAAATATATAAGTATTACGTGTAAGAATTAGGCCCCTATATGATTTTTGTCCATGTATATCCATTAAATGGTCAAGAATATTTGTTCCTTGAAAATAAATCCTGTTGGGAATTCCCTATATAATTTCATGGAATTAATTTCAGAAAAAGGGATGCATTGATTTTAAATTATTTTCTTGGTATTTTGAGAATCAAATATGCACCATAGATTGAGATTAATTGTTGAATGCCAGAAAACCTTATTTTGTAACAGATCTCTATGTTTGATAGAACATTTTATGAAATTTTTTCACTTATTATTCAAATTAAAGCTCATTTGTTGATGAAAAATTGTTTTCATATATCCATAAATCTCAATGAAAAAAGAGGTCGACATAGTAATTATTGAAGCCTTATTATAACTACTAATCAAGAGGTCTTGAGTTTAAATCTTGCTTATTTAATGCGTGTGTGAGTTTATTGTAATTGGTCTAAACGCCCCCCCCCCCCCACAAAAAAAAAAAAACCACTTTCTAATTTTTTTTTAATCAGCTGTTCCATCTTGTTTCTAGTTGGGGGTGCTAATGATTCATTCTTGATTTGACACTACTTCCGTTTAAAGTCAATCCTTCTAATTTTGATCTAGCCAACATATCATAATAGTGTGATACGTAACTCAACTTGATTTGTTGGTTAGGAGTTTTGGCTACTAACTAAAAGGTCTTGAGTTTGAGTCTTGTGTATGTAATGTGTATGTGAATTTATCTTAATTGACCTAAATGTCCTCCCCCCTAAAAAATCATAATAAGGTGATTTGATTCGAGTACTTGCTTGGCTTATCATTTTTTATTAGGGCTTGATTCTATCTTTTTCATTATTTCTTATCCGAGTTAAATGACCCTCTATTGCATGTGGGATTATCATATCAAATATCAAAATTATGATAAATATTAATGTCAAGACATTCATTTTTCTTTTTTTTTTAATGTCAAGACATTCATGTAGTGTATGATAGAATGTGCTTCCCTGTTTTTCCTAGCAGTTGGGCATCATGATGCTGCTTCTAACTCCAATAAATTATGTTATAATAAGCCCAATATTCACTATAAATTCACTCAAAATGTTCACTTTTTTTCGAACTTCGTTGCTAAAGAATTCATACAAAAGACTAAGCATGGTTTCTTGCCTTGTTTTCTTTGCACAATTGTCATATTATGGCAGTTTGGCTGTCTCTGCCTATTTTTTTGGAGGTTTTCATCAATGTGTTTCTGACTCATGGGATCCTCCGGCCTTATAAAATTCTGCTATTCACAACGCTTAAAATAAGAAGAATTTAGGCTAGTTTACAAGGTTCCAAAATATTATAATATGTCGCATAGTTATCAATGGTAAAAAGATATATATAGCGCTCTCCTATCATTAAAACGTGGTCGGATTATATTTATCTATGATGGACTTGCTTGACTTGTTGTGATCAGGTTGATCTGAGTAGTTGGTAATAATAAAAAAATGCTGATCTAGTGGTGGCAACCATTTATGATATATTTGTTGGGTAAATCAATTGTAACACTTTAGTTTCATTTGGGATGACTTTCTTATTGATTCTTAGAGCAGTTTTTTAGTACACAAATTAAATTTTTTTACTAGAAAGTTACTCTCCGAAACAGTAAGAAAACCGTCTCAAACGAAGCCTTTGTCAATCTCAACAACATGATTCCAATGTAGGCGTTTGATTGAAACTCTAGCAGTTGGGGTAATTGTTTAGCCTTCAGAGTGAAGGCCAATAAAAAATGAAAGCAACATCCTACCCTATTAATGTCAAAATATTGATCTTTTAGGCAATAACTACCTGCCACAAACCAATGCAAAATGGAGGTTTGTGAGAGCCAACATGGTTTGAGTAAGTTGGAAACTTTACATGTGACCAAAATGGTAGTTAATGTGTGTTGACATATATATACATACAACATTGGTGCAATAAGACTGGGCTTGGAGGACCATTCCATTGGCTCATTGGGAACCTAAAGGAGCCATAGCAAGAAGCCAAGAACTACCTCCTCTCCCCTCCTTTTCATGCAAGATCATCTAGCTTGTATGAAGGACAATTAGCCCGACTCACATAGGCTCATCTTAAATTATCTTAATGTTCATACAACAGCAACAACAATATCAAATTTTTATTTCACTACATGAGGTCAGCTACATCAAGCCTTTATCTTTATGCTCATACATTGCATTGCAAACTATACCCATTAAATACAATTGTTTAAGATCCTAATTACAAGGAAATAATGCACTTGCCAGTCTATTTTTATCGACAACTTGTTCTATTACTGTTCACTATCAACCAAAGATCTGACAATGGTCACCTGACCCCATAATTGACACATTAGATATTGATAATCGCCATAAGATATTCCACCAAATGCTGTTGGGGTCATATTCTAAAACCTCCACCGTTCACCTAATTCTTTTATGGCACCTCCAATAATAACAAATCCATTTCATAAGATATACCCAGAGAGAAATTATTATTTCTTTATTAGCCAAAAAAAATCTATCATTTTCATTATCTCTGTATGATTAAATTATTTATTTTAATTTATGAATTAAGAATGGGTTCTAATTAGAATTTGACATTTGAACAAATTTGATGAAAAATTAGAGTATTTGTAAAATTCCTCACTCTGGATTTGTTTGGGATAGCGTTTTAGTTACTTTAATTTTCAAATAGCAATCATAATTTCGTTTAGGTGTTGCTTTTTTATTACCTTCCCACTGATTTTTAGAAATTTTGGAGATGAAAGTCTGTTTCTTGCGATCATAATTGCGGAGTTTTTTCTCTACAACAACTTCATAACTAACTTTATAAAACGCTGCAGCCGTTCCAAACGGACCTCAAAGTTATTATTTGTATATAATTTTAGTGGAATCAAATTATTTGATTTTTTTTCTAAATATATTGTATTATGTAAAATAAAATGTTGATTATTACTGTAGAAGTGGAGAAATTGTCCTGCAAATAAATATTAGAAATGAGTTAAATTTCGTAGATTTGCTCTTTTTTTTTTTTAAATAAATAGATTTTTTGCTATAAGTAAGCGCAACTGAAGTGAAACCCATTAGGCAAAGGCAGTAAACGGGCCGTCCAAGCCGGGTCGAACAAATTGGGCTGGGCCAAAGCCTGAAAAGGAATAAAATATTCTATTTTAATTAATTTTAATTTAAATAATTGAAGCCTGAAAGCTACCCAAGCGTGACCGACCAGGCAATAACTAGCTTGCTTGCTACTTAGTCATTTCAATAACACTCAATATAACTTCACAGAAATATTTTATCAAATAGAGAAAGATCAACTTTGTTTCTCTACTAAATGAACAAAGGGATTTCCATCCAATAATATTCATATAAAATCTAAATATATATTTAAAACAAAAAAATAGATAAAAAATATTAAAATTTTTTTTGATCTATGATGAATGTAATATAAATTACTTAAAATATTTATATCTATTTTTTAAAAATTAAAAACTTAAAGATCATATAATCTTTTTTTGGTCAGAATATTTTATTACAATTTTTTTTTTCAATTTAAAAAATTATAGCTTCATGTAATGATTATTTGACAAGTTTTAAATAATTATAGCTTCGAAAGTAAGAAGGATCCTCCTTATGCTTATAAATTTTTAGTTGAAATAATTAAATTCCAATCTTAGCCAGTAGCCGCCCATCCAATTCCAGCCAAAGTAATCGACGAAGTCATCAACAGAGCCAAAATCATGCATTAAAGTCTCTTTCCTTGTCATCGTCCCCACATCACTCTCAGCTTGTTTTTAAGTAACAGACAATTTCCCTTAAACCAAGGAGCAAATTCAGCATATTATCCTTTAAACTGATGCAGTCATACAGTCTAAATTAGATAAATTAATATCATTTTTCTTCTTTAAAAGGCCTCTCCTCAACCTCTCCAACTCCTCTTCTACTTTGAAAGCTCTCAGTTAGTAATGGAGGTAGACTCAGTAAACTGCGAGTGCTGTGGTTTAAGAGAAGAGTGTACAGAGGAATACATAAGCCAGGTGAAGGCAAATTTTGAAGGAAAATGGCTTTGTGGTCTCTGCTCTGAAGCAGTGAGAGATGAGATCAAGAATGGATGGAAGAAGGAATACAATGGAACTGAGGCTGCTTTGAAGGCTCATATGTCATTCTGCAGTAAATATAAGACGAACCCAGCAATTCTAGTTGCAGATGGTATGAGGCTGATGCTGAGAAGGAGGTCAAGGGATCTCTCGGCTTCCACCGCAGCTTCTGTTTCATCGTCGTCGTCGTCGAAGAAGTAGGAGAGGTCTCTATCTCTTTACTCTTCATGCAGATTGTTTCACAGGAGAGGTTGCTTTGATCTGGAATAATGTTAAGAGTGTTTAAGCTTTGTATTTTTTTTTTTTAAAAATTCAATACTTCATTTAGTTGCTATTGCTATGTACAGAGAAGAAACAAGTACTTATAAGTTACAATCTTGCTTTGGAGATGATCCTTTCTTGTTTTAGGGCAACTAGTTGGTTCAATGACTAAAAGCTTGGTTAGTTTTCTGATCTTTAGTTTTGGCTTAGAGATGGAAGTTTCAGATTCTCCTACATAAGAGATTTATCATATACATTTCTGCCTTTGTTCCATCATCACATCATTTATATCAAGTGGGTGTTTACCAGATAGTGTGGATCTAAGAAGATCAAAGTTTTCTCCAATATATCAATAATGAAATTTATTTTCAACATAAAAAATTAAGCTTTTGGATAATGACCATCAACTCAATGTTTTTATATCAAAAAAAAATTTTATTGATGTAATATGAGATTAATTTTAATACTCTCACTTATCATTTTTTAGTTAAATTTATTAGTTGAAAATTATATGTTTTATCTTTAAATTTATACACCCATGATCATCTTGATCAAGTCATCTCAAGAGCCTAAGCTAAGTTTAGCAAATCAATGGTCATAAATCAACTCCGAACTCACCATATCTAAAGTCGATTAAAATCTGATCTTTTCAATTCGTTTAGGAGAGAACTCTTATGAAGTCCTCAAAAATAAGCTATCGAGCTTTGCATGAAAACTCATAAGTAACCTACTCAACAAGGCTATTCACTTGAAAAATACAGTTGTTCATTTGGAGTACTCAATGAGCTAATCAGGTGTTCTCATCATAAGAATCCATCAAAGATACTCGAGCTACTTAAGAAAATCTCCTAAATTTTTTACCTAGTGGATTGATTCCTACTATACAATTAATGGCAACAAGCCTATTTTAGAAATTTTCTATGTGATTAATCTTCGTAGCGAATTTTATATCACCAACTTGATACTCTTGTATGAAGAGCAATCATAAGTCAGGTGTTAGCATCCTATGATCTTGTATTCTTGGCCAACAAATCTATCATACTAAACCTCTTTGAGATCTTTTGTTGTATTCTCTATCCTAAGATTGTCTTCTTTAAATTAGTCCACTATAAGAGAATATCTAAGCATTCTCTTTTTCTCTGACCTCTCTTGCTCTCTGTTACTTCAGTTTGAAAAATATTAAGCATTAGAGTCTTTATATCTTTCACGAACAATATTGAATCCAACAAATTCTCACATAGATATAATTTTTTATAAAATAAGAAACAATATTTGTCCAATGATAAATAATTTTTTTAGGATTATTTTTCTTTAATAACATGTATTTCTGAGGTAATTCTCTACTTGATTCTTTTCCTTGGCTAGTTAGGGTCTCAAGGCTCTCTCCCTCTTTCTAAATAAGTATTTTTAACTTTCCTGCTCTGGAAACTTAACCAATATAGCCATCATGGCAAAGATTTTCCATTTTCTACATAAGATATACAAAAATTTCTATAATAAGTTCATAAATACTGGACCTATGAAATTGAAAGTCTCCTCAGAATAGTTGAAATGAAAAGTACTTCGCATCCTGGTGCTCCATTTACATACAAACATGGCATATAGTACTTGATGCGCATGAAGCAAGATAGGCTGTAAAATTTTGTATCAAAATATTCTGACTCAAGAAAAATTTTATAATAATTGAATTTAGTTTGTAATTTAATAATTGATTGATAAATAATTTATTATATTCATCTAAAAAAATCAATAAATATAAATTTATTCAATCAGAATATCCTAACCTAATTTTTTTTCAAAGTGAGACCTATGAGCTGTTCATCAATGGTAGTTCATCACATATCCATGCTAACAGACAGGCGTCATCATGAGCATAAATGAATATTTTTATCAACTTAAGCATCATTTGAGATAGTTTTCTTACTATTTTTTTAAGTAACTTTTTAGTACAAAAATTTCTTAAACTAGAAATTTTTGTACTAAAAAATTACTTTAGAAAATAATAAAAAAACTATCTCAAATGAAGTCTTAGGCTTCGTTTGGGACGGCTTTTTTATTGCTTCTTAAAACAAGTTTTTAGTTAAAAAATTAAAATTTTTATACTAAAAAATTACTTTAAGAAGCAGTAAGAAAACTATCCCAATCGAAATCCTAATCACATTACAGAAATAATTTAAAGTTTCGAACTTTAAAGCAGATATGATTTTGCTTTTAAAAAAGTGTCATCTCCATTGTAAAATAGTCAAAGAATTGTCTTCTTCTTGTGCACGAAGGCACTTCAATGAGTTCACTCAAGCTGGCTGAAGAAAAAAGACAAGAAAAGAAAAGAGTATTCCAACACAAAGGTTGCCACCAACAACATCACAGTTGAACTTTAAGAAAGAGAACCCAATATACAAAGGTAAAGGGGGTCTTCAATTCCCTACACCTATTTTTGCTTCTTTATTATTGGCATTTGGCTTAGTGAAGGCATTGTACTTGAGAGCCTACTTTAGTTAGGTAAAGCTCATTAAAAACCTCGAAAGATTCCTGCTTTTTTAACCTTTAATGATCCACTTTATTGGGGACGCGTTTGTGACTGCGACATGAAGCATTTGAGAATCCAACTTATAATCTGATTCATTTATTAATTTTATTATTGTCACGACATCAAGACTTTTATTGCAATCTCACATTCATCCTAATCCCATACAATTATATTTGTGGCTCAAATGCCCGTTTAAGACATGCATCATATCCTCACTTGCTTCACAACCATCTTTATCCAAATCTACCTCACAACCTCACTTGTATCACCATTATCTCCTTCAAATCCTATATTGTGCATCTATCTCCTTTTGAACGTAACAACACAACCTCAAAAACATTGCAATCAATTTCTCTAAAGATTTACATCATAATCTCACTTATCGTAATCATCATCACATAAAAATTTGCACAGCATTGTATGTCAAAATCAGCCCCTCAAGACAGAAATTATTTTGTGCGGAGCCCGAACGGAAAGAATTATATGGACTGTGAGTGTTATATAATATGTACCAAAATTTAATACATATTGTACACAAATTTATATACAGTGTGTACACTCACATGTCCGAACATTCTTCCCGTCCATACTCTGCACAAAATAATTTCTCCTCAAGACGTATTGCTTCGATCCTCTAGTTGGACCTAGTCAAAAACCATCTTCAAATAAAATTACACTACAATTGCCTCCAACCATACCGCTATATCAGTACACACATGAGAACCTATCTTGATGCCTTCTACATTGTTCTTCTTAATTGAACACGTAAATCCATGTATTAATCCAATTATTGGAAGATGAATCAAATTTTTAAGAAAATTTAAAAAAATAATTAAATTTAGCTAAATTAAGCACTATATTTTTTTCTCTATTAAAGAAAAAAAATGGAGATTAATCCCCCCAACATTATCGGCTCAAATTCTGGCATGCAATAATTCTTAATCTTCAGAAAAGAAAGGTAGGACAGCTGAACCACAAATAAAACTCAAATATCATAATATATTTAAAAAAAAAGGCTCTATGAACAATCTCATTTTGTCAATTAAATTGAATTTTTTTAGAGTAACAAAACCTAGAAAGCAGTTTCATTCCTGGAATAACGTTCAATAAGGAAAGACAATCAAGTATGGATTACAATGGACTCGATCAATGTTCATAAACTGAGATCGGATACATTGCTTCCCCTCACTATAGGGTCTCTCACTAGAGCCTGCCGGTTTACCAGCAAAGCATACAAGCAATCAAAAATAAAGCAAGAAAGAAAAATAAAGAAATATTGGCGATTACTATACAAACTATACAATTAAAGCCATTGACGGCCCAATCTCACTCTAGATCCACCCCGCAGTTATCTTAGCTGCAGCAGGAAAAGAGAAAACCAGATGCCTGGACTCATCAGAACTCGCCAAATTGTCCACTCATAACTAATAGTAGTTCAGTGATTCGCAAACTATATACTTTAGTATGGTGATTTTGCTTTATTCACATTTCTGAGAAGGAAATTAAGGTGTTGAGTTTACTGGAATTTCTTGAGGAATCGATGGGTTGTGTGTGTTGTGGTGTGAGGGGATGACTAACCGCTGTAATGACTTCAAAGCTGTTGTCAGTTGTGCAAAAGAAGGACGCAAACTTGGTTCTCTGTAAAGAAACAAAAGAACAACACAGGTGAGAACTAATGATACGAAGTGAATATGGTTGGGTTCACAGCAACCAAATGACATGTGATCCACATACGTTTGCCAACACTCCCAGATAATCCTTCCAACGAGGGGGTCAACTTCCTTGGGAATCTCAAGTCGCCGTTCTTGGAACCCTACTGCACCTACAACCTGCATTGGATTCATACCACTCCAAGGCATTCTGAGCGTTGCAAGCTCCCATAATATGACTCCAAAACTATAGACATCACATCTGCATATAATTAAATCAGGATTATTGAGAGGTAATATTGCAGGTTGTTTTTACGAAATTTTTCAGTAAAATATGGACAAAAAATTTTGATAAACAGTTTTCATAAAACTAGGAGAGGGTGAGCTTGGAGCAGTAGCTAGGTTTCCTATGCTTTGATCTCGATATTGTCAATATGTTGAGGTTTTCATGGCCTCAAGTCATTTGTATCGCACTACTCATGTGCATTAGTTGACCCCAGTTCCGTGGCGTAGTTACATGCATTCATCATGTCTCTGTAAGATCAACATAAACAACGTAGGATTTTGCTCTTTAGAATGGGTTCCTCACAGGGTCTTGGTTATGTTAACTCTATAGAGTTTGATCTTAACATTACCAATGAAAATATTCCAGTGTCTCTTATTAATGCATATATAAAGCATAGATTATCACACCTACAACTTGGTCATCCATTCAAACTCGTTTATGCCATGGGTATGTTGAGGAAATGCACCCCCAATGTTGCCGCCATTCTCATTCTCGTGAATTTACCTGTGATTGTCGCCATCTCAAACGAGGGTTAAACCGTGAATGATGATGTGAGGGCGAATTCCAAAAGGCCTCACATAAGCTTGAAAAGGGTGTTCAATCCACCATCCACGAATATCTTGAAATCAAATTAGATTTGGATGCAGATCCCTAGTTTACCTTTGTTAGCACCTTGCTTCCAATGTTTGAAAATGCAAAATTGGAGCTCACTTTCAGGAATAATCATAAAATAGAAGGATATGAATCTTTTAAAATAGCAAATGAAATTTCAAAATTGAATGAATGGCCTCCTTCACATGACAACATTAAACTGAAGGTCTAAAAACAAAAGAAAATGCCCAAGCCCAAGCATGTCCATCATACTTTCCGAGATTGTTGGATAGGTGGAACAGGTTAACCCAGGGTAGCAAATCTGTAAAAGACTATAAAGCAGCATTTGATGATTTTATGATACGCTGCAGTGGAGAGACCACCACTACTCCTGCACATATCCTATCCATGTTTCGTGCAGGGTTGCGTGAAGATCTCCGCAACAAATTATTTGTTAGGAATATCACCACCTTAGAGATTGTCTATAGTATAGTCTTGGATCTGGAAGAATCTAGACTACACCACACTGTTCGTCACAACGAGTCTAGACCCCCATTTAAGCCTCCTGGTGGATCGGCCCCACATGTTTCTTCTCCTAGGTCGACTCCTAGCTATCCCAACCGACCCCCTTCTAACACACCCCAGACTCAGCCTGATCTGAAGGGCAAGTCTCCTATATGGTGGATTCACCTAAGTCCCACCCCGGGACTAAGTGCTTCAGGTGCCATGGGTATGGCCACATCGTCGCCCAGTGCTCTAGACCTTATAAGGTCTCCATTATTGAAGAAGTATCTGAGAAAGACCCTTGAGCCTGAGGCTGACCTCACTCATCTTGTAGATCCTGATGGTGAGCTCTTTGAGGAGGATGAGGATGATACTGTGGTCATCCATTACAACTAGAGATTTGATCCATCTCCTATCTGTGTGGTGAGATATGTGCTATCCCACTCTAGACCTATTGATGATTGGCGTAGAATTTCTATTTTTCATACTTACACCAAACTGAAGGACAAAAATTGTAAGATCATCATTGACAGCGGTAGCTGCATCAATGTTGTTTCCTCCAGCATGGTTACACGCCTAGGTCTACCTATTGTTCCTGACCCCAACGCTTAAAAGATGGCGTGGGTCAACTCTACTGCCTTGGAGGTGGAGTGAAGCTTCATACCCATCTCCTTTTCTGATTATAAGGAGAATGTTTGGTGCAATATCCTTACTATGGATGTGGGACAAATTATCTTAGGTTACCCCTAGCTCTATGATAATGATGTCCTAATTTATGGTGGTTCGAACATCTGTGTTTGAACATACAAGTAAGAAAATCAAGCTTATACCAAGCCACCCCAAGCCAAAGGATGAGCCCAAGCTCATGCCTGTAAAGCTAAGCAAAGGACTGAACCTTGTATCTGTCAAGGTTCTAAACTCATGTGTGTCCCAAGGTGCACCTCTGTATGCCTTAGTGGGACATGAGATTACGGAGGAATCTATTAGTCCTATCCCTCAGGAGGTCCAGCCCCTACTATAGAAATTTTCTGACATCTTCCCTAAGGATCTACCTGATCAGTTACCTCCACTTCGGGACATACAACATGCTATTGATTTAGTCCCAGGTGCATCCCTTCCGAACCTGCCCCACTATCGTATGAGCCATACCGAGCATGCTGAGCTCAAAAGGCAGATTTATGAACTCCTACATCGAGGTTTCATCAAGGAGAGTTTAAGCCCATGTGTCGTGTCTGCCCTCTTACTCCCAAAAAGGATGGTACATGGTGGATGTGCGTTGATAGCCATGTTATTAACAAAATCACCGTCAAATATCGCTTCTCTATCCCCAGACTTGACGACATGCTGGATATGATGTCAGGAGCCACCATTTCCTCCAAGATTGATTTGAAGAGGAGCTATCATCAGATTAGGATCTGCCTAGGAGATGAATGGAAGACGGCTTTCAAAACAAAGGATGGTCTGTTTGAATGGCTAGTCATGCCATTTGGGTTGAGCAATGCCCCAAGCACCTTCATGAGAGTCATGACCCAGGTGCTTAAATAATTCTTGGGTAAGTTTGTTGTTGTATATTTCGACTACATTCTTATCTACAGTCGTTATGTAGACCAGCACTTAAACCATCTTTAGCAAGTGTGTGGTGTCTTGAGGAAGGAGTAGCTTTATGTCAATCCCAATAAGTATGTCTTCCTCACAGACCAAGTCATATTCTTGGGCTTTATCGTCTCAGCCCGTGGAGTCTCTGCAGATCCTGAAAAGGTAAAAGCTATAGTCGATCGGCCCGTCCCCAAGAGTATCCGGGAAGTTCGTACCTTCCATGGTTTGGTTACCTTCTACAGGAGGTTCATTAAGAACTTCAGCACCATAGTCTCCCCCATCATTGATTGCCTTAAAAGAGAGGAGTTCAATTGGTCTACGACTGCCACCAAAGCCTTTGATGAGGTTAAGAGAAAGATGGTGAAAGCACCTATTATGAGGCTACCTGACTTTTCTAAAGTCTTTGAAGTGTCCTGTGATGCCTCTGGAGTTGGTATTGGTGGGGTCATTTCCCAAGAAGGTCGTCCTATGGCTTATTTCAGCGAGAAGCTGAATGATATTCGTCAATGATACTCCACGTATGACAAAGAATTTTATGCTGTGATTCAGTCCTTGAGATATTGGCGACACTATTTGTTCCCGCAAGAGTTTGTCATCTTTTCTGATCATGAAGCTCTACGTTATATAAACTCCCAAAAGAAGTTGAACGCACGCCATGACAGGTGGGTTGAGTCCCTCCAAGAATATGCATACACACTTAGGCACAAGGCGGGAGTGGAGAATCGAGCTGTTGATGCCCTTAGTCGTCATATGATGACTCTTGTTGAGATGAGGGCCGAGGTTACTGGATTTGAGCAGCTGAGAGACGATTATGTTGATTGCCCTGATTTTGGAGAGATCTACTCCATCCTCACCTCTGCTGGTGAATGTATCGTGGATGATTATATCGTCAAGGATGGATATCTATTTCGGACCAAGAAGCTCTGCCATCTCATCCACATCACTGAGAGAGTTTTTGGTATGGGAGCTTCATGTTGGCAGTCTACCTGGTCATTTTGGCTAGGATAAGAACATTGAGGCCGTGTCATATTGATTTTTCTGGCCTAGCTTACAGCGGGATGTTGCTAGGTTGGTCAGTAGGTGCCACTCATGCCAACTGGCCAAACAAAGAAAGCAAAACAACCCATTTGAATATCTCTTTTCCTTTTTTTTCATTTATATATACATATATATAACAGAGGGAGGCGGACCGGGACAGAGACCAGGTGGCTAGGGCACGGGTCGGAGGCGTTCAAGTCGGCCGGCGACACGGGTTCGGCAGTCGGCGAATTCGGTGGCAGGTCAAGCCGGAGCAGTGGGTGTAGGAGGCTGGAGGTCGGGCCGGTCAAGGCTTTCGAGCGGGAGCAGGGAGTCGGGAGTCGGGAGTCGGTGGCGGGTCAGGCGGCCGGAGTCAAATCCGGCTGGTGGCTTCAATGTCGGATCGGTCGCGTGTGGCTCGGCGTCGGGCGTCGGCAATGCAGAGGTGGTCGAGGCAAGTCGCGTGTGGCTCGGTGTGTAAAGGCGGTTGTAAGTTGGGTCGGCGGAGGTCAGGCCGGAGGCAGGCAAGGAGGTAGCGGCCGGTGTTGGGCTTGGTTGTGTCGAAGGCGATCGGTGGTCGAGCTAGGTCGGCAGCGTTTAAGTAACATTCCCTTTCCTTCGGTTTTCATAGCGCAAAAGTCTGAATACTTTGGCTGAGGGGTCTTGTATCGTGAGGAGCAACGGTTTGTGATATCATGGGTGGTCGTGTGGGTCGTGGGTGGTAGGCAGTTAGAGGTCGTGGGGTTTGCCGGCTTGTTATGCAGTTAAGGGTCAACAGATGCTTACATTAATAATTAGATACAAATGCAATCTCAATGAATTATGATTATATCTCTTCTCTTTCTATAACTTTGAATGAGTTCCAAATTTCCCAATACTTCTTTAAAACTTGGAATCCGAAAGGCAAAGCAAGCAAAGCTAATAAAGAAGCCCGAATAAAAGTAAATGTTCGTTATTTCAAATAAATTTTATGTTTATTCCTTTACAATTTAAATAATCATTTCTCTAATAGTCTCACCATGGGATTATTTTGATTCTTTTTTAAAAACTTGAGGGACCAAAATGATCATTTAATATAGTTGGGAATCATTTTAGTCCTTCATAAAGAGTCAAGAGACTATTTTGATTCTTTTCTCAATGAAAAATAGATGAATATATAACTTCAAGAGTTAATGATGGATAATTAAAATGGAGAATTGCGTCAAGAGTTTTGTATGATAAGAGAACTTTACAGAGACTTAAATGTAAATTTTATAATGTTGCAATTAAGCAAGGATCATGTATGGATCCTAATGGTGGGCTATAAAAAATTTGTTGATATCTAAGTTGAACATGGCAGAAATGAGAATGATAAAATGGATGTGTTGCAAAATTGGCATAGATAACTTAAAGAATGTGTTTTGGAGAAAAGGATAGAGTGACATTTATTAAAGAGAAGATAACAAAAAATAGGCCTTATAATCTGG
The DNA here is from genome assembly GCA_019925795.1 of Dendrobium chrysotoxum. Classification (NCBI taxonomy): domain Eukaryota; kingdom Viridiplantae; phylum Streptophyta; class Magnoliopsida; order Asparagales; family Orchidaceae; genus Dendrobium; species Dendrobium chrysotoxum. The sequence continues at coordinate 52,416,013 of CM034301.1, forward strand.
ACATGCTCAATGAATAATAAAAATACATCTGTTAGGCAAGTTGATAAAATTAGTGTCAAGGGAAAAAGAAGGGAAAAATGATAAACCTTAAATTACATGGATTATTCTAAATAATTTGCAATGAATATATTTAGTATCACAAACATCACTCAATAAAACTAAATGAAAAAATGAGTATTAATGATGCAAATCCCAAATAATTAGGTTAAGACTAATGATGATGATAATGATGAAATAATATAGCATTGTCAACCCTTAGTACAGCCCATCACTTTTCACGCTTTGTCAAATTAAAGTTGGTACCTGCAAAGATTATTTTTCCAGCTAGCAATTTTGATTTCAAAGTATTTTATAATGCCTCCTACTTGCTCATTTTAAAAGAAAAGGCTCCATGCGTTCACTAAACAACCTTTTTATGAGTTTATGGACTCACACAAAATAACACTACCCTTGATGCTATTTTCTAACTAAGTAAAAAATTAAAAAAAAAAAATCCACCCTTTGCTCTTGATCAACAACAAGCATCTGCTTCACAAATCTGGATAGGTTTAACAAATAAAATATTTATGCATATTAATAGATAATTTATAACAAAAAATAGGAAGAATAGTGCTTCGCATTCAAGCAAAAAACAACTACATGAATCAGAATTTAGGAAGCTGAACATACTTTTCATTGGATGGTTCATTACGTAGGACCTCTGGTGCCATCCACTCCGGCTGACAGGAAAAGAAAAAAATGTTATTACATAGCGGATAATTAAAATTTAACAATGATCGCCTAGCTTACCTTTACTGGAAGCCTTCATAACAATGAACAAAGAAATTGCAGTTTGTAAGGGTACTCACCGTTCCAGCAGTAGATTTGGAAGACAAAAAAGTATTATGCTTCAGGCGGGAGAGACCAAAATCACAAACCTGCACCGAGTTGGATCAGAAGGCCACCACAAACATACAGAGCACTAGAAATAGAAAAACAGGAACAAAACCACAGTTGTCGTAATAATTTTCAAGCAAAACCTTCAAGTTCTCATTTAATTATTTGTTCTGCAAAACGGATACCATTTAAAAGAGATCTGAAAAAGCATAAAGGTAAAGGTTGCTATGACCCCAGCAAACCACATCCAACAAAATTCCACCATGGTTACCCCAAAAATATGAGTTGGAAAAATACACATACTGATTCACACTGCTATGCAAATATGGTAACGGTGATATAAACATGCACCTACGTACAATTAATTAATCTCTCATTAACAAATGCTTGAAAAATGATTATGCTAGAATTGGGATTAAAAAAATAACCAACCAAACAAAAATGAAAGTAGTGGAATCGGAAAGCTTTCTTAATGTTAATAACTCACTCAGGGATAGTTGTCCATTTTCAACAAATGGCCAATGAAAGAATAATCTTTATTAGAAACATAAAGTAGGATGGCAACTTTTTAGTCAGACCATTTTGCCCTTCTGTTTTCAGGAGATGTCAATCAGGAGTTGACTATGAGAAAAGTAGCCTGGAATATATATATATATAAAGCTTACGAGTCGCTGAATTTTGAATTGACCAATTTAGGTCGTCTTTTCAGGTAAAGCTGGTTAGGTGTTGTGGGCATAGTTGCTCATATGAATTTTGTTTTAAAAAGAGTGGGAGTTTTATTTGATCAATTTGTCCTTACTATCTTTAGCAAACAACAATAAGGGATTTTAGTTGTATATTGATTCAATGCTAACAATGATAGTAGCTGCGAGATGAAAGCCAGATGATGATGATCGTATAAGGCGATTGCGAACAGACAAAGGTAGTCAGACAATAGCAGGGATCATCAAATGTCGAACATCAAGTAGAGCTCCAGAGTTTTTCAGATCTCCAAACTCAAGTCTAGGTCCTCTCTATTTGTAGAATAAAAGCCTATTTATAATATTTTGAGAGTAGCATTTTGGTATATTCGACCACATTTTCATAACATTCCATCGAATAGCTCATATTGACTCCTTAAATCATAGATCGTTCATACAACATTTAAGTGTCTTAATAACCTTAGAATTTAGTGATCTTAGTCTTATTGGATTTGTCTTATAGAATCACTCGATTTAACTATAAGCATGCAAAATTTGGACATTATTTGATCCTTCAATCAATGCTCAAAAGTTTCAACTTCAAATACTTGATTTAGGGTCATATGGACTCGAATCGGATCACTTTTGGTGTCCTTAGGTTCATCTGGTCAATTTGCTCAGTTTGACTATAAGTTTGCTGAATCAAATTCAGATAATTCTAAATTTAATTCTGAAAATTTTCAATTCAAATAATGCATCAAGATTTGTGTCAATCAAGTGAACTTTTTTGAGATAAATCATTTGCCCCCTTAATTTCGGATGAAAACCATCAAAAATTTATATATTTGAAAAAATTTCTTAGCATGAAAGTACAATTTTGGAAAAATTATAAGACAACCATTCCCTGGATATCAACATGGATCTTCACTTGGGGCTGCGAACCAAATAAATTCTCCAAAATTATAATTTCAATTTTTGTTGAAGTCAGTACATCAATTGGAGCAAAACATTGTTAAAAAAAGTTGCCTTGAATACTCCAAATTAGTTTGATTTAAGAGGCATCTTCGGGTTCCAAAAAAGTCAAAATTGATTCCAAAACATCAAAAAATGGCAGAATAAGCATAATCGAGTCTAAAATTGAAGTAGGATGGATCATGTTGGCCAGTCCAAATTGAAGTGACAAATTGTCATATATATGAAACTAAAAATTGCATAAGACGTAAAATGACAAGTGATAAATTACGTGAAATAGAATTGAAATCCAATATTATAAGAGCAAAATAACATGAAATATAGGAATTACGTAAAAGTATCATATAACATCAAGTTTAACTTCAAATTCCTTCTTTCTCAGTTCCCCACTCATCCACATTTAGTTCTTAAAAAAAATTGACTTAATTGGTAACAACTCAGAAATCATCTACATTATTATCACTGAGGGTTTTTTATTTGAGTCGTCGTCATAACAAATTGATCTCTCCCCTACCTCATCTTGTAAAGTTCAATGCCTCTCAATCTGTTTCTTCTTCATTTATTTCAATCATCTTTCTCTTTTATAAATATTTTTCATCAACATAAAGATGAGAATAATACTCCAAAATTTTTAGAGGTGGAGGTGGTGCTCGTGTGCGGTTCAAATGATTCCCGGTGGTGGCTACGACAATGGTGTTAGGTTGAGGTCGAGGCTATTGAGAGCAAGTTGCTACGGCTTGGGGGTGCATGAATGCATGATTTGTTCGGGGCTTTAGTTTATGATTTAGGTAAGTTTTAATAATATATATCGGGTGAGGCGTACGCCTCACACCAGTAAGGCGAGGCGCACCTCAAGGCAAGCTGATAAGAAATACTTGAGTTCGCAAGTAATCCTACTGGATCTACTTGAGTTCGCAAGCAAACCTACGCAAAATTGATAAAAACAACGGGAAAACACAATAATTTGGAGCAAACCAAACTAGGAACGATAAATTGCGTCTTGGAAATAAAGCAAAGCAAATGCGAAAGCAAGATACAAGAGATCCTCAATTCGAGAGGAGGATCGTCTCTCCCAAATCTCTAGACAAGATTGTCTAGAGCCCAAGCCTCCAAGAAAGCCCTAATTTCAATTCAACAAAACATAACATCCCCTAATCCTCTCATGCCCTTTAATACAAAATGTTTCCTAATTAAATTTCCCTCCCATAGCCCTAGCCGCCCCCTCCTCATTGATTTGAATGTTGTTTAAGTGGGTGGGACCCACCCCTTTGGGCGGAACGGCTGGAGAGGAGGCGGACTGGTTCCGCCTCCTGTATTGCTGAACCGGCCAGTGGGCCGGTTCTCTCTGAGCCTGCGTAACAATACCGCCCTCCCAAAGAATCACCTTGTCCTCAAGGTGGAAGTCTGGAAACTGCTGTCTCGTCCTCTCGTATGGCTCCCACGTGGCCTCGTAGTCCGGAAGGTTCTTCCACTGGATCAACACTTCCTTCATCCCATCTTCTTTCAGGCGAACCCCCTTCAGCTCTAAGGGTTCCAGAACCACCTCTAACTCCTCAGTAAGTGTCATGGGAAGCTCGGAGCTGGCGGTGTAGTCCCCAATGGCCTTTTTCAGCTGTGATACATGAAAAACCGGATGTATAGTCGCCGTGGGTGGTAGTTTCAGTCAATATGCTACTGCTCCGATCTTCTCTAGCACTTCATAAGGCCCAAAGTACCTTGGCGCCAACTTCTCATTTCTCCTGTTGGCGACTGTCTTCTGTTTATATGGTCGGAGCTTCAAGAACATGTTTTCCCCTACTTCAAACTGGATGTCCTTCCTATGCCCATCAGCTTGTTTTTTCATAATCTGTTGTGCTTTCAGTAGATGTCCCTTCAACTTCTCTAGCACTCTATCCCTCTCCTCCAAATACTCATCGACTGTCGAAACTGGAGTACTGCTACTCCCAAAGTGCACCAAGTGGGGAGGATCCCTTCCGTACAATACCTTGAATGGGGTCATTTGGGAGGCAGAGTGAAAAAAGGTGTTATACCAGTATTCAGCCCATGATAGCCACTTAGCCCATAGCTTGGGTGTTTCCGACACAAAGCACCTCAGGTAAATCTCCAAGCTCCTGTTGACTACTTCTGTTTGGCCACCCGTCTGTGGGTGGTAAGCTGTGCTCCTCTTGAGAACTGTCCCCTGTAACCTAAACAATTCCTTCCAAAAATGGCTGAGGAACACCTTATCTCTATCTGATACTATCGCCTCTGGTACTCCATACAATCTGACCACCTCCCTGATGAAAGCTGAAGCCACTGTCACCGCTGTGTAAGGGTGTCGGAGGGGGATGAAATGAGCATACTTGCTCAGCCTGTCCACCACAACTAAAATCACCGTGAAGCCTTCTGAACGGAGCAGCCCATCTATGAAATCCATGGATATCTCCTCCCATACTCGTCCTGGTAGAGCTAATGGCTGTAGTAGTCCTCCTGGTGACATAGCCATGTATTTGTTCCTCTGACAGATATCGCATCTGGCTACCAATCTCCTCTACATCCTTATGCATCCCCTTCCAGTATAACTCCGAGGCTAGCCTTCTATATGTCTTCTGCACGCCTGAATGGCCCCCTACAGCGCTTCCATGAAACTCCTGGAGCAAGCTCGGAATGTGGATCGAGGATCGGGGCATCACGAACCTCCCCTGATATAGCAATCTGTTTCCCTCCAATGAGTACCCTGGGTGGCTACCCTTTTCCTTCAACAAATCTGCCCTGATCATTCCCAAATCCTCGTCCCTAGCACTTTCTTCTCTGATGGCCTCCCAATCAAGCATCAAAGGAACCGATAGTGTCACTGTCTGCAGCTCCCCTATACATCTGGACAAGGCATCCGCCGCCTTATTCTCCACTCCTAATCTATACTGAATCTCAAAATCGTACCCCAGCAACTTGGAGAGCCACCGCTGATGCTCCTCTGTCACCATCCGCTGCTCCAGTAGATACTTCAAGCTCCGCTGATCTGTCCTGACAATGAAGTGCCTCCCAAGTAGGTAGGGCCGCCACTTCTGGATGGTCAAAACGATTGCCATTAATTTCCTCTCATAGACTGACTTCAGCCTGGCTCTGGCAGTCAGTACCTGGCTGAAATAGGCAATGGGCCTACGACTCTGCATAAGCACTGCACCCAGTCCGTATCCAGATGCATCTGTCTCTACGATGAAGGTCTGAGTGAAATCTGGCAAGGCTAGGACCGGTACTGTAGTCATGGCCTTCTTCAGGCTCTCAAAAGCTGATGTAGCCGCCTCCCCTATAGGAACTCGTCCTTCTTCAACTGCTCGGTAAGTGGCCATGTTATAGTGCTGTACCCCTTTACGAACCTTCTGTAGTACCCTGTCAGTGCTAGAAATCCCCTCAACTCCTTCAGATTCTTTGGCACTGGCCACTTAAGCATTGCCTCAATTTTGGACTGATCTGCTGCCACCCCTTCCCTTGATACAACATGGCCCAAGTACTCTACACTGCCTTGTGCGAAGCAGCATTTCTTCAAGTTGGCTCTCAGCTGGTGCTTCTGCAGTACCTCTAATACCCTTTTCAAATGCTCCCAGTGCTCCTCCTCTGTTTTGCTGTAGACCAAGATATCATCAAAGAACACCAATACGAATCTTCTGAGATAAGGTTTGAAAACCTTATTCATAAGGGCCTGAAAGGTAGCGGGAGCATTGGTGAGGCCAAAAGGCATCACCAGGAACTCATAGTGTCCCTCATGAGTTCTAAAGGCCGTCTTGGGTACATCCTCCTTCTTCATCCGGATCTAGTGGTATCCTGATTTCAAGTCAATCTTGCTAATGATCACTGTTCCACTCAATTCATCTAATAGCTCGTCAATGACTGGTATAGGAAACTTGTCAGGGACAGTCTCCTTGTTGAGGGCTCTGTAGTCCACACAAAAACGCCAACTGTCATCCTTCTTTTTCACTAATAGAATGGGGCTAGAAAAAGGACTGATGCTGGGTTTGATGATTTATGCCTCCAACATTTCTCTAATCAACCTTTCAATTTCATCTTTCTGGAACTGAGGGTAGCGATACGGTCGTACACTGATGGGTGACACTCCCTCCCTTATCACGATGGCATGCTACTGCTCCCTCTGCGGTGGCAATCCCTGGGGTGGCTGAAACACCTCTTGGAACTGCTGAATCAACGGCTGAATGGAGAGGGGTATGTCCCCCCCCCCCCATCCTCTAATCCTGCTCCCTCCAAACTATGCAGCTCCACCAAGCATCCTCCTCCTGCCAACTATATATCCTTCACCATAATTTTGAGAGAAACCATGGATTTATATAGCCCTGCATCTCCCTTAATCACCACCTTCCTTCCATCTATCACTAACTCCATCGTGAGTGCTCTCCAGTTCACCTTGGTGTCTCCCAAAGTCTGCAGCCATTTCATCCCCAGGATGACATCTGTACTCACAAGCTCTAGTAGAAGAAAATCTTCCTTCACCTGAATCCCCTGGATAGTCAGTAGCACTCCTCTACAAATCCCCTGGCCCTTCTCCATCTTCCCCGTACCCATCATCACCCCGTAGCAACCCGTATCCACCAATCTCATTCCCATCTGGTCGACAACCTGAGAGGAGATGAAATTGTGGGTAGCCCCACTATCGATCAGCACCACTACCTCCCTGTCCTGGATCTCCCCTTTCACCTTCATGGTATGATTCGTCGTGAATCCTACCACTGAGTTCAGGGACACCTCAGCCAGATCCAAGTGCAGCTTCTCCTCCATCTCCTCCTCTGTCTCCTCCTCCCCTCCCTCCTCAGTTTCCTCGTCATCACAGACGGTGAGAACCTGAAGAGTTCGGTCCTTGCATCGATGCCCTGGCATATACTTTTCATCGCACCTGAAGCACAACCCCTTTGCCCTCTTCTCCTGCATCTCCTTCTCTGTCAGCCGCTTGAAATTTCCCCCACTTCCACTTCCTCCTGTCTTCTCCTTGGTGGCCTCTCGACTCCATCCAGTTGCAGGACCCTTAGGTGCTAGATGGGTGGTCGTCATTCAGTAAGTCCCCCCTATGCTGCTGCTCCTGGCTCCCCTCTCCAGATTCCTCTGATTCTCCACCAACTGGGCCAACTTCATGGCCTCCACCAAGTCACGGGGCATCAGAACCTTCACTGCTGCTCTGATCTCCGCCTTCAACCCCTTCATGAAATTTCCCTCCAATACTGTATCTGAGAGTCGCTCCACCCTGCTAGCTAGGTGCTCAAATAGCTCTCGGTAGTCAGCTACAGACCCCTCCTGTGTCAGAGCAAAGAACTGCTCATAGAAATCCCCTCCCCGATCGGTTTGGAAACATTCTATGATGCAATCCTTGAATTCTCTCCAGGTCCTGATAGCCCTCCTTTGGTCTCTCCACGGATACCATGAAAGGGCTTTTCCTTCCAAGCACAAGCCCGCTGCTGTCAGTTTCTCCTCCTCCGTCAGCCCATTAACGGCGAAGTATCGCTCCACCTTGTAAATCCACCCATACGCATCCTCTCCTTCGAATATGGGCATCTTTAACTTCCTCACTTTCTGATTCCCACCATGTCCCCGTAATCCTCCATAATTTCCCCTCTCCCATGTGCTCGAACCCCCTTTAAAATCCCTCCTTCTGTCTTCAAAATCAGCACCTCAACGGCCATAGTATCCCTCCCGGTGCTCCCACTCAGCACCTCTTGGCTCCACGCCTCCATAACCTTATCTCTCTCCATATCTCCCTCCTCTCTCCTCCCTCTGGAAAGGCTCCAGATGGGGTCTTCCTCTTCCCCCTTCCACGATTTCCACCTCTTCTTCCTCCTTACGGATTTCAGATTTGGTGTTTTTCGCTTCAGGGCCCTTTGCCTCAGATGCCGCCGTTTGGGTTTGGAATTCCAACATCTTCTTCATCATGTCCCGTAAATCGGCCACTTGCCCTTCCATGGAAGACATTCTTTCCTCCACGGTTTTCTTGATTAGATTTATCTCCCCTTCGATCATTTCTTCCAAAGCATCCACCTTTTTGGCCGCCATCACAATCCGGAGTTTGTAGATTCACAAAATCTGAGTTTTGAAGTCAAAAAACAGCAACTTCCTCCCTTTCCGGCCAAAAATCTGCTGCTGGAATTTGCCGAAAACAGCCCTCCACCAGTCCCAAGACTTGCTCTGATACCAATTTGATAGGAAATACTTGAGTTCGCAAGTAATCCTACCGGATCTACTTGAGTTCGCAAGCAAACCTACGCAAAATTGATAAAAACAGCAGGAAAACACAATAATTTGGAGCAAATCAAACTATGAACGATAGATTGCGTCTTGGAAATAAAGCAAAGCAAATGCGAAAGCAAGATATAAGAGATCCTCAATTCGAGAGGAGGATCGTCTCTCCCAAATCTCTAGACAAGATTGTCTAGAGCCCAAGCCTCCAAGAAAGCCCTAATTTCAATTCAACAAAACATAACATCCCCTAATCCTCTCATGCCCTTTAATACAAAATGTTTCCTAATTAAATTTCCCTCCCATAGCCCTAGCCGCCCCCTCCTCATTGATTTGAATGTTGTTTAAGTGGGTGGGACCCACCCCTTTGGGCGGAACGGCTGGAGAGGAGGCGGACTGGTTCCGCCTCCTGTATTGCTGAACCGGCCAGTGGGCCGGTTCTCTCTGAGCCGGCGTAACACAAGCCTCATTAAAAAAGCTCGAGGCATAAGCCTCGAGGCATTTTTCAATGGAATTGCGCTGAGGCGAGCCTCATACTGCGCAATTTTAAACAATTATTTCTTTCTAAAAAGAGTTGATCATTACCTACAACTTGTTCCAATTATGAGTGATCTTCCTCGATGCAATAATGTTCACATATGGACAAGTAATGTTCCTAAAAAAAAAAGCCCGTACTTTTATTCATCACTCAGTTTTGTTTATTTTCAAAAAAATTACTTGCTTGATTTTGTATGTATACTCAAATTTTTTGTCTGAATTTTGAGTTGGATGATCTATATGTTTGTTTTTCTACAAAAAGAATTCATTATTTACTTTTATTATTTTAGCTTTTTTTTCAATTTTTTTTTTTAAATTATGATGCCGAAATTAAACACTGCCGTTGCCAGGTCCCAAGTCCTGGATGAGAAAAGTGGAGGGTTGCGTTAGGTAGTCGACAACCAGCGTAAAACTTGTCAAATAACCATGACATGAATCCTTTAATAAATTATGTTAATGCTAGGGCGTTCCCTGGAAGCGACGCACTGTATGGCCTGAATACAGTGAAAAGTGTGCAAGGGCCGCTGCATCGGCGCCCGGGTGCAGTGTTAAATAGGCAAGGGTTCCTACATCAAGGACGGATGTGGGCAAAGAAGCTAGTCCATGATACTAATATTAGGATAGGAACTTGGAATATAGGTTCCCTTACAGGAAGATTAATGGAATTAATATATATTATGATTCATAGGAAGATAAATATTTTGTGTATTCAGGAAACTAAATGGGTTGGAGAGAAGGCTAAGGAGATTGATAGTTTAGGATTTAAAGTTTGGTATTCATGTAAGAGTCGTACTAGAAATGGTGTAGGCGTGATTATAGATAAGAGTTTGAAGGATAATGTTATAAATATTAATAGAATTGGAGATAGAATTATGGCTTTAAAGATTGTTGTTGATGCTAAGATTATTAATATTATAAATGCTTATGCTCCTCAAGTAGGTTTGGATATGTGTTCAAAATTAAAATTTTGGGATGGTTTAGAAGAATTAATTCAAAAGATATCTCTCGAAGAAAAAATTTTTATTGGAGGAGATTTAAATGGACATGTTGGTAGAGAGGTAAATGATTTTAAAAGCATTCATGGTGGATATGGGTTTGGAATGACTAATGAAGGTGGTAAGACCATATTAGATTTTTCTTTAGCTTATGATTTTTTAAATGCTAATACCTTATTTAAGAAAAGAGATGAGCATCTCATCACTTATAAGAATGGTTATAGTAAAACTCAGATTGATTATTTTTCTTATAAGAAAAGTAGATCGTTTAGATTGCAAAGATTGTAAAGTTATTCCGAGTGAAAGTTTATGTACCCAACATCGCTTATTAGTTTTAGACTTTAAGATGAAAGGACAGAAAATAAAAAATAAAGTAAAGCGATTTTCTAGGATTAGATGGAGGCATTTAAAGAATAGTAATAAAAATATTTTTGAGAGTAAGATTTTAGATTTCAAGATTTTATTTGTGCATGAGGATGCTAATGTTATGTGGGAAAAAGTGGCTAGTGATATTAAAAATATTGCAAAAGATGTGTTTGGAGTATCAAAGGGAAAAACCCCTAATAGTAAAAATAGCTGGTGGTGGAATCCAATTGTGCAAGAAAAGATAAAAAATAAGAAGATTTGTTATAAAAATTGGTTTAGATGTAAAAATTCTGATAATTGGGAAAGATATAAAGAGGCATGTAAGGATTCTAAGAAAGCAATATGTGATGCAAAGATCTTAGCTTTTAATGATTTATATAATAGATTAGATACTAAAGAGGGAGAAAGATATATGTATAAGCTAGCCAAACAAAGAGATAGTAGTAAGGATTTAATTCAAGTGAAGTGTATTAAGGATGAAGATCAAAAAGTACTTTTCTTAGAAGATGATATTCAACAAAGGTGGATGAGATATTTTGATAAACTTTTTAATGAAGATTGTAGGAATACAATTGACTTTAGTGACCTTAGCATCCTAAATGAAAACAAAGATTTCTGTTTTTATCGGCGTATTAGTAAAACCGAAGTTAGAGAGACTTTAAAGAAAATGAAGTGTGGAAAAGCTGTTGGACCTGATGATATCCCAATAGAGATGTGGAAATGCTTAGGAGATGAAGGAATTTCTTGGCTAACTAAACTTTTTAATAATATTTTGAAGACTAAAAAGATGCCAGATGCGTGGAGAATGAGTGTATTGATTCCTATTTATAAGAATAAAGGTGATGCACAAGATTGTGCGAATTATAGAGGAATTAAGTTAATGTGTCACACTTTAAAACTATGGGAGCGAGTTATGGAGCGTAGGCTGCGGCGTGATACTAATGTTTCTCAAAATCAATTTGGATTCATGCCTGGTAGGTCATACATTTATTGAGAGGTTTGATGGAGAAATATAAGGAGAATAAGGAGGATCTACATATGATATTTATTGATTTAGAGAAAGCATATGATAAAGTTCCAAGAGAAGTGCTGTGGAGAGTTCTTGAAAAGAAATGAGTTAATAATGCTTATATTCAAATCATTAAAGATATGTATGAAGGAGCTATTACTTGTGTTCAAACACAAGGTGGTTTGACCAAGTATTTCCCTATTTCGGTTGGATTACATCAAGGATCAGCTTTAAGCCCATATCTTTTCGCGTTAGTCATGGATGTTCTCACTAGACATTTACAAGAGGATGTACCATGGTGTATGGTTTTTGCTGATGATATTCTTCTTGTTGACAAGACTAGAGAGGGAGTTGAAGGTAAACTTGAAGTCTGGAGATCAACCTTAGAGTCTAAAGGTTTTCGCTTGAGTAGATCTAAAACTAAATATATGGAGTGTAATTTTAGCAGTAATAGACCTAGTGAGGGGATTGTGACTTTGGGCGATCGAGTCATTAATAAGAGTACACGTTTTAGATATCTTGGATCTATTATTCAGAGTGATGGTGAAATAGATGGGGATGTTATCAGTAGAATTCAAGTTAGATGGTTGAAGTGGAGGAATGCATCGGGCTTGTTGTGTGATAGAAAAGTCCCCCTTAAACTTAAGGGAAAATTCTATAAGATAGTGGTGAGACCTGCAATGCTTTATGGTGCAGAATGTTGGCCATTAAAAGAGAAGCACAATACTAAGTTATGTGTTGCGGAGATGAGGATGCTCAGGTGGATGAGTGGATTTACTCTTAGAGACAGGATACGAAATGAGCATATACGTGAAAAGGTTGGAGTAGCTCCAGTGGAGGATAAGATTAGAGAGAGTCGCCTTAGATGGTTTGGTCACATAAAATGGCGGCCTTCCGATGACCCAGTTAGGAAAGTAGAGGTATTAGATTTGACTTATGTTAAGAAAGGTAGAGGTAGACCTAAAAAGACTTGGTTAGAAAATATTAGAAATGATCTTTCTTTATTAGATTTAAACGAGAATTTTACTTTGAACCGGACACAATGGAGAAAAAGGATTCATGTTGCCGACCCCACGTAGTGGGACAAAGGCTTGTTGTTGTTGTTGTTGTATGATGCCGAAATTGCAATATTTTTCCTTCAATGAATTTTTGTGATATATCCATCGATGCCGAAATTGCAATCTTTTTAGAGAAAGTCCCCTTAGATGGTTTGGTCACATAAAACGACGGCCTTCTGATGACACAGTTAGGAAATATTAGGAAAGTAGATATATTAGATTTGGCTTATGTTAAGAAAGGTAGAGATAGACCTAAAAAGACTTAGCTAAAAAATATTAGAAATGACCTTTCTTTTTTAGATTTAAATGAGAATTTGACTCTTAACGGTACACAAGGAAGAAAAAGGTTTCATGTAGCCGACCCCAAGTAGTGGGATAAAGGCTTGTTGTTGTTGCTGCTGTTGTTGCTGTATCCATTTATTAAAAAAATTTGAAATTTTTGTGAACATAAATAATAACTTTTCTGACTGCCTTGAATTTTTCATACCAAAATATAGTTGTTTGATAAGGTTAAAATTTCATAAACAGTCATTCTATAATATCTGCCCTTTTTATTTCTAAACTTTTGTGATTTATCTACTCATCGAAATTAGATGAAATATTTGGTAGAGAATGTCTCATAAAATTTTTTAAAATTTACTTCTGTAAAAATTCTTGAATACTATTAGCCAATGATTCTTGCACCATATTACTTACACAAAAAACTCATTAAAAAATTTTATACATGAATTCCCTTGAACTTTTCTCTTTATACTTCATGTACTCCCTATAATATTTGCAATTTTGTGACATCATTTGTACTCTGAATTTTCAGACTCCGATCAAAGGAGAATGCTAAGACTTTTAAAACCTTCAGATTCCTATGTCGAAAGAAGTTCGACTGATTAGCACACAAGATGTTAACCAAAGGAGGTCATCCGGATCAATAAGAGTTGATGATGTGACATCTACAATCACTAGTGAGGCTTCGATGATTCTTCACAAAAAAAATCCAAGGAAAAGTATCTAAGGTAAGTGATTTTATACTAGTGTATAAGTGATTTTATCTAGGTTAAAGTTCTTGAAATTCAAACCTCATTTTACTTTACAATTTGGATGATGATATTAACAAGAAAAAAAGAAAATATTATATTTTCAATTTTCATGACATTTTGATAATTGCTCATGAAAATTACCAATAATACGGTGATAAAGTTAAGTTACATAAAATACAAGTGATAAATTAAAAGGTAATAAGTTATCATTTGACTCATGGCCAAATTATAAAGTAAAATAAAGTTGAATGATTTTAGAGTACCCATTTATTTATATCTACATCGCTTTTCTTTTGCAATAAAGTTATAGATTTAACTCTTCTAATCACTTTTTATGTGATATTTATGCTTTCATAAAGGCTTCATGTTGTTGTTGTAGTATTTGCACTAGGTATTGGCTAGTTCATATTCAAAAGCTACATGCATGCATTGATTAATTTATTAGAAGTATATTTAACTTAGGATTAGGCGGTTAGAAGCTAAAGCCAATCTTGACAAATATAATATTAGAATGATCCAAATTTTTTTACTTGTTCACAAGTAAAAGACACTTAATTTATTTCCCATATAAGTGAATCACCTAAATTAAAAACCAACAGAAAAGAACCAATGGATTAGTTTATGGAAAGGCCAAAAGAACAACATCAAGCCTTTATCCCACTATGTGCAGTCAGCTACATGAATCATTTTTCTCCACTGTCATGTTGAGAGTCAAATTTTCATTTAAATCTAATAAAAAAGATCATTTCTAATATTTTTTAATCAAGTCTTTTTTAGGTCTAACTCTACCTTTCTTAACATAGGTCAAATTTAATACATCTACTCTTCTAACCAGGTCATCGGAAGGCCGACATTTTAGATGACCAAATCATGTAAAGTGACACTCTCTAATCTTATCTGTCACTGGAGCTACTCCAACCTTTTCACATATATACTCATTTCACATTATGTCTTTAAGAGTGAAGCCACTCATCCTCTTGAGCAACCTCATCTCTACAACACTTAAATCCAAAACAAAAGGTTAGACTAACGCTAATCCATGAAAGAAAGTTCACAACAAATTTTTATCGAGATTTCTGACATGACCTCCCATACCTTAACAGTCCAGTTCTTGTCTACTAAAAGATTTGGTGATTTGAGATCCCGATGAACAATTGTTGGGGCACTAGTATGCAAGCAATTCATTCCTTTTGCCTGTAGAAGGAAAATAAGAGTATAAGAGAAACAAATACTTGTTAAGTAAGGGTGTAAGAGCAAGCAAGAAGAGAGAAGAATAGAAAGCATCCATACAACATCAAGAGCCATTTTGATCCTCCTCTTCTCATCAATTTGACAGTTAGGACGATGAAGAATCCTGTACAAGCTTCCTCTGAATGGAAAAATAATGTAGATATTACATTTATGTCTCAGGTATAACTTTGATTTTAAGACAAAAATAGAATAAAAATAGCACTAATTATTAAATTAGGAAAGGAATAACAAAGCCAGCAACTATTAAAAACAAATACTTGAAATGGAGGATTCAAATGATATCAAGAACAATGAATATAATAAAAATAAAATGATAAAATTAACAATAATAAAGAAAAAAAGACAAAAACAAAGATTTGTACGCAATCAACAAAATACCAAATTATCAGAACTTTCAAACAACTGCAAAATCTTTGAAATATTTTTTATAATATATTGCAGAAGGATTCAAAGAAAAAAGCCTGTTCAGCAGAGTTTTGTCTTTCCTTTGCAGCGAATTCATCGAAGGATAAAAACAGAGCCTGTCAACATGTAGGAATCTGCAAGACGAACTGGCAACTAAAAGAAAAAAAAAAATGAGGTGCAGCAACTAAAAAAGAACTTCAAGATTAAAGAAATTGGCCTTTTTTTTTTCCTGACCACTTGGTAAACAATATTTTGGAATTCAATTGTGAAGAATAAAGGGAGAAAAAATGCCCATGACTCAACATGCATGGAAATATTTTCCTCAAGATGGACCCAAAAAATATATACTGTCAGACCCAAAATATGCATACAATTGTCCAACAAGATGAAAGCTGCATAGCGATTATCAAGGAACTTAACTACACCCAGTTACAGTAATCTCAATATGATGATGTCAGTAGGAGAAATAATCTTACCTTGGAAGAAACTCAGAGACGATTGAGAGATTAGGAGGCCGGGTAACAGCACCCATAAAAAGAACAACATTAGGATGACGCAGCCTACGCATTATCCGCACCTAATAAAATAAATGAACAACATCATGAAAACTCGTCATTGCAAACAAAATTTTAAAAAGGGTGTTTTAGTAATTTTTAAGAGTTGAGGACCAAATTTGTAATACCAAGCAAGTGAGTTAGATTAATTATCTTTAATAAATTTATGTTAAATAAAATGGTTAAGTAATGGTAAATAAAATTAGATATATCTATATTCCTGAAAAGGTGTTACAAAGGGATGTGAGGGTGTTATAGCAGTTATGTGAGTGAGCAGTTATTCTAGAAAATTTTTTATTTCTTATATGCTCTGTCATGCAAGCCAACTGATTGAAATTAGGTGTTTTAATAGGATGAGAATGACAGCAGTTATGTAAATGTGTGGGCCCTCTCTCATTTCTCCTTATGTTTGGATTACACAAGCCAACAGAGATATTTCTCTTTTTGTTTCACGCAAAGCCAATTGAGGGGGTTCGGCACAGTGTTCTTCACTGTATTCGGCACAGTGCTTCTGAGAATAGCGGCATAGGGAATGGTTGTATGGTTCGGTCGCTGTAGAGGAAGATTTCAGCACTGTTGGCTGGAGGGAATTCTATGAAAGCAGCAATTCAAATTACTGTGCAGTGAAGTGCAAGCGAGGAAAATTCGGTGAAATAAAAAATTTAGGTAAGTAAACTTGCAATTAAGTGTAACAAGATTTGCTAAGATTTGCTAAGATTTGGATGTGATTAATATGGAACTGTGTGATGAATTGTAGTTGATGTAAGTGTGCAAACTAATTGAGGAAACAAGGAAGGAAGATTAAGAGAGAAAGTTTAAAGGAGGATTCATTGGATCTATGCAAAGGGGAGGTTACAAGGTAAGTTACAATCGTTGAAGAATACGAAGTAGAGAATTTGAGGAAACATCTCGGCAAGGAGGTAAGTAATGCAAATTAAAGTTTTAAATGCAATTTTTATAAATTGATATTGGTGTACTAGTAATTGAATGAATTAAAGGAAAAGAAACATTACTAGTTAGTTCTCTTGCTAAAGGATATTCATATTCAAGTTTTCAAGTATGAATAATCATTTACATAAATTCATTATGTGAGTTTAAATTAAGATTTATTATGTTCATTTAAATGTTTTCCTTATTGATAATGTTTTGGAAAGAGGTCAATTTCCTTATTTATTATATACATATTCATTATATACAGATTATAACATGAATGATTATGAAAGCATGCAACAAAATAAGTATGACCTATGATTATGAAAAGTGTATTGAATATCAATTTAAAGTAAAGTTTGGCTACATATGATGTATAACTTATAAGTGTAGGTGGGACAAAATGGTTCCCATGTATAAAACTACATTGTAAGTGGGGCAAAAGAGACCCCAGAGAATATGACAACTGCATAGCAGGTGGGGCAAAAGGGACCACCATAGATGCAAAAGGGATCTCTATATAATTCAATGGCGATAATGCCAGGTTTCCCTGGGCTCCATTGAATATTGTTATGAAAGTGTAACCAAATATATTACAGACTAAATTGGATATTCAGTGCAAACCTGAAAAGAAGTAAAGACTAACGTTAATGATGATTTCAATGTTAAGTTTGGTCAATGATGACTTCAATGTATTGAATTATTATAATTATTGTGCTTTAACTGTTAATTAATTTGCAAAGCTTATTGAGCCTCATAGCTCACCAATACCTTTCTTATTGGTTGTTGTTACAGGAAAGAGAAAGGAGAAGATCATTGCAAATTAATTTTGCAAATTATTTCCTCTTTTATGTTAATGTTATCTTTGTTAGTGAGTCTACTTTTGAGGTATGAAACATTTTAGTAATGTATTAGTTTGGATTTCTTTAGTGGCTCTGTACTTTGAAGTATTTGTTTTGATGTAACTGGATCTCCATAAGATGCTTCCGTTTATGTATTAAAAGTAACATTATGGAGGTTTTATTAAGAAGTTGAAAATCTTATGTTTATACATGTGACACTCTACAGTACTATTAAGGGAACTGTGGGGTGTTACAAAATTGGTCCCTCAGAATACTTGGGACCATTTTGGTCTCTCCCGAAGAGTTGATGACCATTTTGATCCTTTTCTCAAAACTCATCATTGCAAACAAAATTAAAAAAGATAGTAAAAACTGCATAAAATATTTTTTTTGAAGCTACAATCATTTATATCAATTGATATTAGTTCACCTACTTCACTTCGAAACTCATCCAAAGCATCCCCATAAAAATCTTGATCCAGAAACTTCTTAACCGCTACTTCCTGTAGTCCACCAAAAATAATATTAGTAGAATCATGCAAATGTCGCCTCAGAGATCTCTCGGTGCATATTCTAGCAAAGAACAGAAATTGGGAAAAGAAAATGAAGGAACATGTATTCAATGAATTTAATAACAGTCCACTAGATATTCAAAATTCACAAGGGATTTTAATGCATCCAAAAAGAATAGTACAAAAGGTTTAAAGCAACAAATAATGTAACGCAAATGAGTAATTACATAAATAGATATTAACATAAGACTATTCAAAGATGCAAATATCACATCATCTAACATAGTTGCAGATATGGGGGTCATTTCTGTTTAAAAAACTTACTTAGAAGGCTTTTGTCTTTTATTTAATTAGGAGAGGAACTTTAGTATATAGATGGTCTAGGAGTTCATAGGTGTTTCCCTATAAATACTCAAACGTGCTATTAGGAAGGAGATATTTGGAGAGTTAATTTTCAGGTTATATCAAGGTTTTGGAAGGATTTCCCTGTATTTGGGTGGATTCCCATAACTTGGAGAAGGAAAGAGGGAAAAGATTGTAGTGGAGTCCAAGATTTTACTACAATCAATCATCCAACCCCAAATCTCCGATGGTCAACAATAGCCTGGTTTTTCTGTTCCAAAAGTTGCTGGAAATTACAGCAATCATTTCTTGCAGTCAGGTGTCGGAAATGGGTCTGGACAGTAACCTGGATAGCTAGTTTCAGCAGGATTCCAATGGAAAAGTAAAGAATGTGTTATGCCTTTGCCGGCCCCGGTCCAGCCTGGACCGGTCCTGGTTTATTCCAGGTGGAACCGCAAGCAGCCAGGGGAGGGGGCGGAAGCCCCTGTGGGGCCCAATGGGTTTTAAACACTAGTTTAAGAGGGAATTTTTGAATGTAAGGGCTGTTTAGGTAATTTGTAATTGTCCTTTGATGTTAATTAGGAGCTTAGGAGGGAATTAAGGTTTCTATCTTGAGATTGGCCAAATTTTGAGATATTGTCTTGTGCTTGGGCTCTAGGCTTTGCTAGAGTTTTGGAGAGATTATCTTCCTCTCGAATTGAAGATTATTGTATCGTTTGTTGCTTTTATCCATCATCTAGTGGAATACAAGTCTTTGCTTGATTTTCCTACAAGATTTCTTCCATATTTCCACTGTTTTCCTACTGTTTTAGCTGTTTTCCTGCTGTAGACAGCAATATCGCTGCTGTTGGAACTCCGATTTGGGCTAGGTTTGCTTGCGAACTCAAGTATTCCCTTCGGGTTACTTGCGAACTCAAGTATTTCCTATCAGAATGTCTTCCGTTTTTTATTTGGACAGCAACAAGGCATTAAATTGATTCTATTCTTTCCTCTTGTTGTACATTTGGAATTATTATGTTCTTGAATAAAGATACATTTTGACCAGGTTCTCCTTTGTCCGTATACTTCCTAAAAAAATTTGTCTTTATTTGAATGATTATCTATACATTTCTCTTCTTGAATTCACTACAGCTTCACGGTAAACAAAGGGAAAACCTGATTATGAAGGTCACCAACTGAACTTGAAAGAACTTAGGTGATTGGTCTGAAAACCATTCCAGTGCAATTCACAATGTGTGACGTTGTGTATGTAAACAAAATAAAAAATAATTAGGAATAGTGGATGCTGTTGTGTTATCTGTTAGTGTACAATGTTATTGGGTGTTTATATCAGCAATCTTATCCCAATCAGTGTGTTGTGTCCTTTGTTGAAGAGTTACAGAAGAATAAAAATGAAGTAGAAGATACCCCTGATTGTGACGATAAGCATCTAGCGTATGCTAATGATAGTGAACTTGTTATTGTTCAAAGGCTTTGAGCATTGCTATAAATTTAGGGTCTGATTGGCTTCACACAAAATCTTTCATACTAGATGCACGGTACAAAGAAAGGTGTGATATATGATTATCGATGCTGGAAGTTGTGAGAATGTTGTATCTACTAAGAAGGTTGAAAATTTAAA